>JAUZSV010387563.1:0-11191 GCA_034780495.1 Parotocinclus cesarpintoi | reverse complement strand
CTATACGTGTAAATCACACAATAAAGGTTTAATAAACATTTAATATGTCACATAGCACGTCCCGTCTTGTAACATAGGGCATGTTTGTTTAATTGGACCAGCCGGTTATTAGGACCAAAACGATCCCGTTAACTGGATTCGACTGTATTTCATAATTTTTGTAAGCAGTGTATATCTCTTTGTCTTTTGATTTTGATGTAAAAACTCTGAAAAACATAAAAAAATCGAATATGAACTGTGTGGTTTTTGTTTTTACAGTTAATCTTAATACATCTACATATTTTAACTTTATTATCATATATCATGTTGATATTACAATCACTAGCCACTTGTCAGAAGAAAGGCCCTATAAATGAGTATTTTTGACTATTTCACTTATTACTTTGGGTTTAAATAGATAGGTAGATCACTTTATTAATACATTTGTGAATGGATTCGACTGGACTCCTTGTGAACATCTACGGTTTGTAATGTTCAGGGTTTACTGGGTACGCCTTGAGAGTACCAAGCTGAACCCTCTTTTTTTGTGGCAAAGAATTAACAAGGTGCTGGAAACAAGATTTGTCAGCTGCACATCCATGATGTGATTCTCCTGTTCCACCACATCCCAAAGCTGCTCGATTAGATTTAGATCTGGTGATTGTTGAGCTGTTTGAGTTGCAGTGAACTCATTATTATGTTCATAAAGCAGTCTGAGATGATTTGAGCTTTGTGATGATGATGATGATGATGATGATGATGCAACATTATCCTGCCGGAAATAGAAATCAGAAGGCGGTAAACTGTGATCATAAAGGGGTGCACGTGGTCAGCAATAATACTCAGGTAGCGTGTGGGGTTTAAAGGATGCTCAGTTGGTACTAGAGAGCCCCAAGTGTGCCACGAAAATGCCCCACACCAATCCACCCCCAACAGTGTAAACTGTTGATCCAAGGCAAGGTGGATCCAGGCTTTCATGTTGTTTATACCAAATTCTGAGCCAACCAGGAGAAAGCATGACTCATAAGTTTTTCCAATTTTCTGTTGTCCGATTTTGGTGAGACTGTGTAAACTGTAGCCTCAGTTGCGTGTTCTTAGCTCACAGGAGTGGCACTCGGTGTGGCAGCCCATTTGCCTCAAGGTTCAAAATGCTGTTTATTCAGAGATGCTCTTCATCATTCTCTGTAAACCCTAGAGATGGCGCTGGGCGTAAAAATCCCAGTAGATCAGCAGTTTCTGAAATACTCAGTCCAACAACCATGCTACAAAGCTCGCCACGATCATGTCTACATGCCTAAATGAAGGTTCGTGTCATGTGATTGACTGATCAGAGCAGTAGAGCAGTACTAGGGTGTACCTAATAAATTGGCCAGTGTGTTTATATGCTATGATCCAGATCATCATGTTTTGGGAACAAATCTCTTTTTCATTTATTCATATAACGTATTTTTCCCGTCAAACATTACGTGTCGTGTAGGACAAAGAGACATCGGCTGAGATGAGGCAGACGGTGAGGGGACAGAAAGAGGGGATGTGTGTTTGACCATCGGGATGCGTGTTTGCTCCGAGTCAGACATCGGCACTCGCAAACACACACTAACACACACACGGTGTAGCCTTCATCTCTCCCGGGACAGACTTTGAGGTCAGGGAGAAGGTGGAGGTCAAATGGGTCTGGCAAAGAACACGCTAATGGGACAGTTTATGTGCAAGTGTGTGTGTATGTTTGTGTGTGTGTGTGTGGGGGGGGGCGTCTGCTCGCCCAACTGCAGCTAAATACGTGCAGTGCAAACACACCCCTCCTCACACACACACACACACACTTTAAGGTCTGGGTGTAGGATGAGATCCTGAAGTACACATGCATTCAGAAATTAAATATTTTCCCATCAGTCATTCCACGGACACCTGCTCGATGATGATGTAAATGACCTGCCACGGGAAGCGGGTGCGTTCACAGGTGACCCTGAGTTGAAGCGAGGACAAAACTAGGCTGAGAGAAACACACAAGCACAAACCCAGACGGCCAAGACTGAGAGGTTTAACCTGAATGAGCACCTCCATTAGGCTAAGTCCGTTATCGCTCGCCCCAGGTGTATCCAGGAAACCCCAAGGCCGGGTCGCCGTTAAAACCGCGACAGTCAAGGTAACAAGTGATTACAACTTACGCTCGTAAAGAAGCTGTTTGTCTAGCGTTGTTAAACCACAAAGAGGAATACTAGGGTTAGACCTGCATGGTCTAATCGAAACTTCACCCTTCTGTTCCTGCCTTGCTACGTCTCATTTTCACTCTTTCATCTCTGTCCCAGTTTCCTCCAGTTTGTCGTTTTTTGTAAACACGGTCTCCTCCTTTACCTTCCTTTCAGATCTGTTGCTGATCTGTGGATGTTTAATTGGGGACCATATGGGAGGAATCATGGGAGAAGTCGTAATAATAAAGACGTTAATGTGATCAAAGGGCAGAAGCAGATGAATGAGCAAACAGTCTCTCTCTCACACACAAGTGCACACACACACACACACACACACACACACACACACACACACACACACACACATTTGTCTTGCTATCCTTGTGAGGACTTTCCACTGATATATGAATGAATGAATGAATATAAAGGAATACTGCAGCTAACTAATGCTACCCCTACACCTATTCTAACACCTTAACTGCAGTGACCTACAACACATTTTTTGGGCTCATTTGGAGTGTTTTTTTACAGTCTTTAAGTTGACATTTTTGTAAATGAATGTTCGCGACTCAGACACAGTCTCATTGTTTAAATCAAGGCTCTTTATTAATTTGTTTATTGAAGCATTCGGCCTGTAGTTCTAGTTCTAGTTTTAGTCCTTCATATGTAAAGGTGCCAAAGTTCATGTCTAATTTATTTCCTCTTTCTGCTGGGGTCCTCGCTACAATGGTGGCTGTGCTGTGGGAGACGATATCAGGTGGAACGACCAGCCATGCTGAAAATGCTCACTCTACCATCTCTACATACAAATATTGCATGTTTTCTTTAAAAATTATATAGTGTTAATTATGTTTATTACCCAAATGAGAATGGGTTTCCCTTCTGAGTCTGGTTCCTTTCAAGGTTTCTTCCTCTTAATCTCAGGGAGTTTTTCCTTTCCGCTGTCACCCTTTGGCTCGCTCATTAGAGATATCCATTTTGTGATAATGTTTATGTAACAATGCAAAGCTGCTTTGTGACAATGTCTATTGTAAAAAGTGCTAAAAATTGAATTGAATTGAATTAAAAAATCAGTTATAAAAGTGAGAAGTGGAAATATAGGCCACACCAATCAAATTTCCAAGTATTTTTTTATCATTATAGACGTTTGGTCCTCACAAATATAGCAAGACAAGGTTTATCGAATATGCACTGCATCCAAAAATATGATCTAAAAGATTCCAGTTGTGATCTTGCTCCTGTTATGGATTCAGCCATCGTTGAGGAAAATCTCTTTGTAACTAACATTTCTAAATCCAGTACCTTCACGAATCTAAAAATACATTATGCAACTAAAATAAATAGTGCTTACAGACCTTAATGAGCTATTGGACTTTGCTAATTAAACGAAAACAACATGATTCCGACAAGACAGATATCCGTTGAAAAGACAGAAAGCATTCTTTAAGGAGGAGATCCAGCACAGTGTGGAAAGACAAAATGTTCCCAGTCAGCTGAGTCTACAGTACGTTGCAGGTATAAACAAAGACAGTAAAAACATACAGGTTAAGAGTTAAAGCACCAGGCTACAAAAGCAAACTAGTTAATGACTAAACTGTGACTAAACTGTAAGAAATCGGCTGAATAATATGGGATAGAGATAAACATGCTAAATAAAAAGCAGCACTAACAGCTGAACACAAGAAAACAAGTTTAGAGTGAAGTAAGGAGAAGCAATACAGGACTGTGAAAAAAGTTATGGAAGCTTCACAGTTAGAAGATGTCCATCCTGACTTTATGCTTCATAGCAAATAAACAAATCATAGATATGACAAATAATAAAATGATTCTTCAGGATCACCTCAGAGCACCAGAGATCCCCAGATCATTATAAAAAAAACCTATGAGAAGATTATGGCAAAGTCAAAACATCAGAGTTAAAAACTCAGAATACAAAACAGAAAATAAAAAATTCAGAACAAAGCAAATGGGCAGAAACAGGAGTCAAAGTCTGTGACAGGACAGTAAGAAATCTGTGAACCGAAATGGGATTTAGATGTAGAAAAGCAGCAGTGAACAAAGCAACAGTGTACTAAAGATCAGATAGCATGGAGTGTGGATGATTGGGTGAAGGTGATATTCAGTGGAACCTGCATTAGACAAGGAGATAATGCTGATAAAAGTGACAACATGAAGAAAACAATCTAATTTGTCCCTCGTTTATGATACAGGGTTAAATGCAAGGTGCAGGACCAGGGAAGGTAACAATCATTACCTCAACAGTCGGGCAGCACGGTGACTCGGTGGGTAGCACCGCTTGCCTCACAACAAGAAGGTCCCGGGTTCAATCCCAGGGTGGAGTGGCTTGTGTCCTTTCTGTGTGGCGTCTGCATGTCCTCCCCGTGTCTGTGCGGGTTTACTCCGGGTACTTTCACAGTCCAAAGACATGTGTGTTAGGTGAATTGGTGTCTCTGTCATTGACTTGTGTATATATGACTGGTCTTGGAATGAACTTGTGTATTTCATATATATATATATATATGTTGTGCTTTGTGAGCAGTGTATTTGTTACATATGTTCAGCTTTTAAGCAGTGAGAATATGTTGTGGCTATTGGAGAGTGACTCTGTGTTTTATCATTCTGAGACTTAAGAGGGCTGAAGCACTAACGGACTAACCGGTCC
Organism: Parotocinclus cesarpintoi; assembly: GCA_034780495.1. Lineage (NCBI taxonomy): Eukaryota > Metazoa > Chordata > Actinopteri > Siluriformes > Loricariidae > Parotocinclus > Parotocinclus cesarpintoi. The sequence continues at coordinate 6,358 of JAUZSV010387563.1, read as the reverse complement.
TGTGTGTCGGGACTGTGGTAACCTGGTGGTGAAGTTAGTGGCCTCTGGGCCAGAAGGTCCAGGGTTCAAATCCCACCTCTGCCCCAGTTGGATCCCTAAGCAAGGCCCTTAATCCACAATTGCTTGGACTGTAAGATTGCATAAGTTGTAAGTCGCTCTGAATATTTATGCCGTAAATGTAAACCGGTATTAAAAACTGAAAAATGTTTTCAAGTTGATTCACCAGGCAGGAGTGTGAAGGATTTTTTAGCCGCTTGGATCTATTTAAAACCCAAAAACACAGGACCATAAACAAACAAGGTTCTGGAAAGAAGAGTATTCATGGACTGCTGGTAAACACACACATACACACACACACACACACACACACTGGCTGATGTGAACTGCTGGCTTTGCTTACACTCCATTTTCTCACCTTCGACAATCACTTGTTTGTTTCCGTCTGCAAACAAACAGGCGAGCAAGCAAAACAGCAGCCACTGACACCGATAGTTTAACAGCGGCTCTTAAACAGGCTCTCTTGCCCTCGCTGTCTCTTTATCTGCCTCTCTCTCTTCCCTCTCAAAGCCCCGTTCGCTCTCCTGGTTTGATTTCACTCCTCTGCTTGCAGTGTTATGAATTCAGCTGGTGCTCATGAGCCTGATTGAAGTGATGGCCTGATTTCGCTGCCTTTCCACATGGAGGGTGCTATAGCAAATGGCCCAATGGTCGTGTTTGGATAACACTGACCTTCTCTCGCCGGCGCTCGGCCCTAAGTGAGGGTGGCTTTATGGGACTCCTAAGTGGAAGGGCAAAAAGAGGCAAATTGATTCATTCAGAAGCGGCAAAAGAGAAAGAAAAGAAGACAGACAGCGTCAAGCCAAGTTGTAATTTCCACCTGTATCTTTCCACTTTGGGCCGGAGTGACGGTCATCATCCTGAATTGCAGGCAAAGCGGGGACGAATTGCGCACGCTGATTTGCATCCCACAAAGCACTGCGGTTACCAGGCGATGCTCGGCGCTCGCTTAGCATTTGCACGCGCGCCCTCCTTGGAAATGCATATTCAAAAGTGTAGTAGGTCCCAGCGATTCATAATTGCGTTTAATAAGGCAAATTCTGTTTGTTTAACCACTTTATGGAGCAGCGCTACGGCGCACGGGTGGATGAGTGTGTCAAAATGGGGTTGCACTCAGCAACAAGTGTGTGGGAAAGACAATGAGAGCAAATTGCACCGAGTTTGCATAATGCACACGGTCTAAGACTGTCAGTCAAACACACAGACGCTTAGCATCATTCAGACAATTGGTGCATCCAGATTTGTTTTCCATCACTACACAAATCATAAAAAACATTTTCCTGCCTCGACGGCCAAGAGGCCATGAATAGTCAATGTCCTTAACCGGCTTGCCGACTGACTGACTTCCTATTGTTGCAAAGGCCATGTAGGAGAATTTCGAGAGTCCATCAATAGCAAGAGTGCTGTGTGTTTGGGCAAGTGTTTCAAAAGATGTCAATTGCATGAGGTCTGATGAGTGTGCTGATGCAGATATGTCCACGTTTTATTTAAATGTAGTTTAAAGAATCCACATAAACTGAACAAGTGAAAAGCTGCCCAAGCATTGCTGGGGGTGCTGTGTTTTTAACTGAAAAATATCAATTGTAACGTCATTTTGGCCTGGCGGTGCCACACTTGGGAAAGAAAAACATCTGACTTTTTGGTTGGGCAAACACTGTGACTGGAAAGACACCTACAAATCAGCGAAAACGTCCAATAAGGCTGAGCCTGTGAGCCACAAAGCCGTCACTTGTGAGGTAAGAGGAACGGCTGTATTGTCAATCTTTAAATTTTATGTTGAAACCTTTTATAGTTTTTACATTTTTTAGCTCATCACAGAAAACAAAAACTAAATTTTTACTATCTTTAGTCCAGCTGGGACTCAATTTTAGGTGTTTGAGCAAACAAAGGGACAAACAAATGAGTACTACTTACAATAGGACTGGTCCATACACTTACAGTTTGCTACACATAAGTAGAGAAAAAGCATCCACACAAACATGAGGAATGTACACAAATAAAAAAAAAGTCTCCAAACACATTAACTGAGTCAGAACAGTCTGTAGAACAAACGTGAGCTAACGAGCAAGACCGATTTAATTTCCAATTACAATTGATTTTAATTTTTAAGCCTGCTCTTGTAAAAGTGAACAGACATTGATTGTTTGGTCGTTACATGGTGCTTATCTGTAAATGAACATAGACTCTACACTGCAACTGAGACAGTGGCAAGGAAAAACTTCCTCAGAAGCATGATGAAGAAAATGCTGAAGTTATATGTTTCTCCCTGCTTCTCCGTGGAGCTCTGATTCCTACCCCAGAAAAACCAGAGCACAGATATAAACATGCCCTGGACAGGAATACAGGACCAACAGGGGTTTGTATTATGTGTGATCTCCTGCCCAAACTTACCTCCCTTTAGACTCAGGCAGTCTTGTCTATATGTGATGCCAGACCTTACCAGAAGGCCTCATGATACACCCATATTCAAACATCTGGAATCAACACCCTTATACAGTTAATTCCGGTTAATAGGACCACCGGTTAATGGGACCAGCCTTTTATTCGGACCAAATCCTAAAGTACCGAAACAAATCCTATTATATACGTGTAATGTTATTCGCTTATTTGGACCAAAATTCTGCTTAACTGGACCAAAGAATGTGTACAGTATGTAATATCCGTGAAGAAACTCTTCGTCTCTACCCGAAAACTTTTGAGTTTCTCCCCAGCCCTCTACTGCCACCTACAGGCCTTTGCCTAACATTTCCATTTACTACAAACAAAGCCACAAGTCGCCACTAAGTTACAGCAAAAGCGTGCCAGATCACACTGGATAAGTTCTTCAAACATTGACTGGAATTTAGTAAGAGCTTGTTTTTTACAGTATTATGCTTCGCATGCTGAGTACCTATACATTGTGTTGTAGCAAATGTAGCAAAAACTTGTTTGTGCAAATGTATTTTTCTATGAACAAAGTTTGTAATCAACTGTAGTTCTTGTTTGTATGTTCTCTATACATGTAAATCACACAATAAAGGTTGAATAAACATTTCATATGTTACATAGCACGTCCCGTCTTGTAACATAGGGCATGTTCGTTTAATTGGATCAGCCGATTATTAGGACCAAAACGATCGCTTCCCGATGTGGTCCCATTAACCAGATTCGACTGTATATATATATTTATATATACACACTGCTCACAAAAATGAGGGGATATTTCAAAATGAATTAACGCTTAAAAAAGCATTTCATTTTATTTTATTAAACAAGATTATCAGGAGAGCAAAGGGAAAAGTCAAAAAGTTGTTTCATTTTGCAAACTCGATTACGGCGATTGAGCTGTAAGTGATATACTGTATTTATGGGGTTGAATTCGAAGAGAGGCATGCTAAACTGGAGGCAAAGCGCCCCCACATTGACTGTTCAGTAGGGTGTATGATCACCAAAAAGGGTCAAAACACTGCCGGTTACGGAACACGAAGAGGATCAGATTATCCAGCAGTTTTTATCGGATCTTCTTTATATTAATTTTGAAATATTGCCTTATTTTTTGTGAGCAGTGCATTTGTATATATAAAAAACAGGTAAAAAATCTGTCATATAATCATATATATGATGTTGCCTAAAGGAGTTGGCACAATCATCTGATTCGAGTGTGGCTGCCCAAACGTGAACCGAACTCGACTCGGACTATAACTATACTTCTACACTTGCGATTTGACTCGACCTCTGAGAAACTTGCACCCTGATTTGGAATATTCTGAATTTGGGACTTGCATGCTCGCTCAAGCCTCGCCTCGCCTCGCCTCGGATTTGTTACCCCAAGACTCGCACGCTAGAGACTCAAGACTCGGCTCGACCTCCCGTGACAGGAAGCTCGGACAATCCTGGACACTCGAGACTCGACTTGGACTTGTAAGCCCAAAACTTGACTCTGACTCTCAGACTCGACCTGTAAAGATGAAACTTTGCATCTCTGTATTCTGTATGATTGGTCTAAATCATAATAACACATCATTCTTCTCATGCCAACGTACCGACGTGATGCCCCAAAAGTACCAAAAGGGATGGGCGGTAACCTTGTGGTACCACATCACTGAAAGCATGCCATATTGGACTGTACAATTCATGTGTGAAACAAGAGCCTGATCTCCAGTGTAGCTCTGGGCTGAGAAACAGCGCCCCCTGCTGCCACTCAGCGCTGGTCCACTGAGACAAAACATTACTGCCGTGTGGAGAGCAGCGAGTGCGTGTGGCTCCGAGTCTTTACATATGTATACGTATTATATACACGATCGTCCGGCCAACACGCACACACGCCCGGTCCCGCCCTGCCCCGCCCCGCCGTCCTCTTCCTCCCTCGCTTTCTCTGCATGGTGACGAAATGCGATGATCAGTACAGGCTCCGGCCGTGCCGAGGACGAGAGAAGGACGGCTCCGATGACAAAGACGAGGATGAGGACGACGAGTCGACGGGACCCAGCTGCTTTCCACACACGCACACTCAGTCCATCTTCTCCTTCTGCACCAGCTTGGGCGCGTCCACAAAGTCACGCCCGTTGAACATGATCACGCCGGCCGTAACCACGCTCGCCACGCCCCAAAACAGCACGTACGCCAGCGTCTCCGTCCACGTCTCGCCTGAGAATACGGGGGGTTAGAGAAGCGTCAGCGTAAACCGACGCCCCGTACTTCGCTGGGGCGATAAACGGAAATCTTACCGGCCATGAGGAGGCAGATGATGCACATGGAGAAAGCCACCACCATGATGATCGGCAACTGAGGGACAGAACACAAAAACCCTCAAAACATTTTAAAAACTGAACGTGTGTGTGTGTGTGCTTTAGCGCTTCTCTTACCGTCAGGAACTTCCAGTCTTTGTGTTCATTGAGAGCAGTGCTCATGTCTGCCTCGTCCACCGCATAGTTCCCTAAGAACAGATCGATGGAGTCCTGCAAACAGAACCACAAAGATAAACGTAAGGACCTCTGGCAAAAGCAGCCGCCTCTCGTCAGGGCTTAGAACCGAGTCACGGCCGGTTAAAACCAAAAGATCAGTATCCTTTAAAAAGTGAGACCTACATAAACGTGTTACTGTGGTAGCCTAGCAGTTAAGGTACTGAACTATACCCCCTTCTGCCACAGTTGGGTTTCTGAGCAAGGCCCTTAACCCACAATTGCTTGGATTGTAAAACTGTATTAATTGTAAGTCGCTCTGGATAATGACGTAAAATAAACGTAAACATAAAAACACAGATACTTTTCAAACACAACCATTGAGCCACAGCTTAACACCTGCCCCCGGCTCCTGATATATTAAAGTAAAAGTTAAGTGCCCCCTCCATTCATTTCAAGAATAAAAAAAAAAAAAAGTTTGCATCCCATAAAGTTATTGATATGCTGACTAAAAGGTTGCTTTTAAACCATGCTTTTGAGAAGAATCCATTCAGGATTAAGAAAAGCTCAACAACGATAAAAAAAGTTTTGAAAAACTTCCAATTTTTCCCCATTTCGAAAAGGAACCCCTTAAAATTAGCTAAATTAGCTAATTGATCTAAATATGGTAAATAATCAGTTTAATCCAAACAGCCAGTCCAATTATGGTATGAAAATCTCCGAAGGTTAAAAAAAAAAAAAATCATAACTCGGACACTTTCATCCGATTCAAAAAATTATTTCGGTTTTGTAAAGCCCTCAGTCTGTAATTTGTCCCTCACAAACAGGGACAAAGATTTAAAAGGTAGGAAACGACGCTGCCAAAGATCTGATTCTATTTCCTAGCTTGTATTTGACACTAAAATAAGGCAATTTCTTTATAAAGCTCTGCCCAGACATACACATGACCTCATATTACATCTCACTTTGTACACAAAAACGATGGCGATCACCAGAAAAACACCTTTTTTAAAAGTACAATATTCATATTTTTGTGGCCGAGACCAATATTAACCTTTTGAGGACCAAGGGACATTTGTCCCATGCTTTGAAATGGACACTGAATGCGACTGAAACAACCTACGGTCATGAAGGTTTTTTCCAGCAACACTTCACTTGAACCCTTTTAGAACCTTAGGTTGTTTTAATCGAATTTATAATAAAATGTATTGTTTTTTCTTCACATTCGGCACCCATTTAAGAGTATGGGACAGATATATCCCTTGTTCCTTAAATGGTTAAAACTACGGTTGGCTCGATACCATTTTTTATACCCGATACCGATACTCATACCGCAAACTTAAATATCTGGTGATACCAATATCAGACCGATACTCTGCTACCACTTCTTGAAACACTGGAGGTGCTTTGACTTTTATCAT
>JAUZSV010387453.1:0-11193 GCA_034780495.1 Parotocinclus cesarpintoi | reverse complement strand
ATTAAATACATGTAATGTTATTCGCTTATTTGGACCAAAATTCCGCTTAATCGGACAAAAGAACGTGTAAAGTATGTAATATCCGTGAAGAAACTCTTCGTCTCTGGCATCACTACCTGAAAACTACCAGCGTTTCTCCCCAGCCCTCTACTGCCACTTACAGGTCTTTGCCTAACATTTAAATTTACTACTAAAAAAGCCACAAGTCGCCACTTAGCCACAGCAAAAGCACGTCAAATCACATTGGATAAGTTCTTCAAACGTTGACTGGAATTTAGTAAGAACTTGTTTTTTACAGTATTACGCATCGCATGCCGAGTACCTATACATTGTGTTGTAGATCGTTTCCAAAAACAACAGTAGTAGTTTCCAAAAGCAACAGTAGTTCTTGTTTGTATGGTCACTATACGTGTAAATCGCACAATAAAGGTTTAATAAACATTTTAAATGTTACATAGCACGTCCCGTCTTGTAACATAGGGCATGTTCGTTTAACCGGACAAGCCGGTTATTAGGACCAAAACGATCACTTCCAGATGTGGTCCAAATAACTGGAATGGACTGTAATAGTAAAGCTATAGTAAAGATTAGTAAACAGCGCGACTCTGTAATGGAGCTTCAATACATGTATGACACCACAAAAAGAAATGAAATTACCCACTGACTCATGTAGACTCTGGGGTTTCCCCTTATCAGATTACTTAAGTGCATGTACCTTCAGTGATCAAATTATTTACCAAATCAGATTTTTTTTGCCGCAATCTAATTATTCTGTATATGTACTCGCACTGAGTGGAACACAGCCTCATCAATGCCGGTAAAAATGATTTAGTCATATCCAGAGTATGAACCAGGCACGAATTGGAGGAACTATAATGCTCACAAAAATTTGGGAAATATATATCCCCACATTTTTGTGAGCAGTGTATAAAAAGTGATCTATTGTGTTGGTGCAAAGATTACTTTCTTGGTTCTTGGTTTCTTGGTTGATTCCGAATTCTAAGTTAAAGCAGACAGGAACATTTCTTACTCATCTTTATTTTAAATGAAAACGTCTTCATTGCTACAAAGAATTGTCACACAGCTACTGGTTTGTGCCTGACTCTACATTCTCGCTAGCCTTAAATTTAACATCTTTGCCCTTTGTTACTTTAATCAAATTCCACCTTTAATCATGTTCCACCTTATTTGTTGTTCCGAATGTTTCTCCAGAGTTTATTTTCACTATGCACATATTACAAACAGCAATCTCTGAAGAGATGATTGTGTCCTAAATAAATCCCTTCTCCATCATTAGTATCACACTATAAAGAGACTTTTTATTTGACTTAATAGCAATCAAATCACATCATGAACAAACAGGCGTGTTTAAAGCTCTGTACACATATAAACCAAATTCTGAATTACAGTTGATAAAAGCACTGTGCGGTTAATGTGTAGCTGTGTTTGTACCTCTCTCACTAGCATGCACAAGTGTAAATGTTTCCAGCACAGAACTGGTTATGAGAGACTCGCAATAAAAACTGTTCAATTCCAGTCACCGGCTGATTGATCAGTGCATTTCTAGTTTAGTGCAATTGTCAAACTTTTTCTGCAGTGCTCCTCAACCCCACCCCTTTAGATAACAATAGTGTCCCTCACCCCAACACCCACCCCCACAGATAAAAATATTTGAGCCCTCCCACTCTGCCACACACATAGAGGTCTTCTGCTTCTGAACTCCACAGGAATTTAATTTTACTAATGTAATTAAAAAAGACAGCAAATTCTCATAGAACAAAACAAATAAAAGTGACAAATCCCATTTACGGTGGAATGCTTTAAGTATCTTAAACAGACATCATTCATATGCCCTGCTGTGCCCCTCTTCAGGAGCTCCCCCACATTTTGATTTAATCTGAACTGTCCTGACCGGCACTAAATACACCCATAACTTTGAGTTCTTCATGACATTAGACAATAAAACAGGCTTCAAAAAACTGCAAATCAGCAGCAAGTTTCTTTGCATCAGCACAGCAGTCTATTCAAATATTAGCCCAAAGCATCAGACGCCTAAATCTATCAATCAAGAGGGTATATATCGACATTCTACTAGTCAGCAAAAATCATAATTTGCCATATTTGGACAGATCTGAACTGTATCTACCAGCAAAAGATTTGTCAAGGCAAATGTGCAGCTGGCTGGCCTGAGGCCTTCAGGAGTGGGTCCATGCTGTTCATCGACAAGAATATGTTTGGGCTAGCAATTATCTGCAGGGCAGAAATGTGGGGAGAGCTCAAGGAAATAAGACAAACAACAAAAACATGACATGAATCAGTTTTGTTGGTAACACATGGAAGCATGGATATAAATTATTATGCACCATTCATTATGGGATATTTCATTTTAAAGTGCCCCCTAATTTTTGTGAGCAGTGTATATTAGAGAAGAGACAGGACCCTCCAGTGGGTTTAATCAGGGACACAATTGCTATTTAAGATACTGTAAAGGCTCAATGGTTGGTTTGTTTGTTTTTATTTGGTTTATTTAACGTTGCTATCACCATTAATGGCCATGTCAGCGACACACACAAGGTTACATCCAAACACAAAGATATGCCAAGACTTGATACACATACACTCATATACACAAGTCAATGCCAGTTTAGTGTAATCAATTAACCTAACAGGCATGTATTTAACAGTGGTAGGAAACCGGAGTAAACCCACATAGACACTGGAAAACATGCAGACTCCATACAGAAAGGTCCCAAGACGCTCTACCCTCAAACGCATCAAACCCAGGACCATTTTACTGTGAGGCAGGTGTGCTACCCACAGAGCCACCGTGCCGCTACAAAAGGCTCAACGGTAGAGAAACCTCCGGAAGGCTTATAGATAAATCCCAGCCAGGCATGCACATGTGAACGATAAGCTGTTAAAATGGCAATGGCTAGCAGAAAGGAGCATGGAATCCGAACATGTTACAGTCCAAGTCATGGAGGTCATGCTTTAATGACTGGTGTGGGACTCACCAATTGTGATAGCTTTTTTAAACAGCATGAAAGTGTCTGGACTTTATACTTTCAGTTGAACGTACTGCAAGAGCAGCGCACTCATACAACCTCAAGCCCCTTTCACACGTGCAATTGAACTTCAAACTTTTTCAGACATTACCCAGAGGAGCTATATGTGCAAACTAGATTAATTAAACATTAATTAAAATGTTAACGTCAATTTTGCAATTAATTCAAATGCAAAACTGAAATGCAATAGCGTGCCGTTGTTTCGCCTGTCTGTGGCATCCACATAACAGAAGCTGTGTCTCAATTGTATCCTCATATTCAAAACAGAAAGAACAAATGATAGCAAGAGTCACTCGAACTACAGACTATATTGCAATTTCCAGAAATTTGCATCCGTATTTCCGTATATCCGTATAGAATCAGGGCTTTTGCACCATGGTGCCCACATTGGAGCTGAGATTCAGTGCCCTGTTCAAAATATATTTAATGCTAACCATCCTAGAACACTGTGATAAGACTGAAAATATCTTTTACATAGACTCTAAAGTCTAACAACCTTATACAGAGACTAAAGATGAGTCACAGATTATGGTTTTACAAAGGATCTTGCACATTCACTACTGGCAATACTAGATTCCTTTTTAGATAATTGAAATATTTTAAAAACACAAAACCAGTAATCAATCAATAAATGATAAACAGAAAAGTCAACAACAAGTTGCTCAAGTCCTGTAATGGTAGCTTATTATGAAATTAAAACTTTATTTTAAAGTAAAGTTTGTCTGGAACAGTGAAATCAATTAACCAGTCATTTAAAGCAAGGCCGGCATTATAGACACACAGAGACGGGCACTTAGAACGTAGACCCTTGTTTTGTGACGTATCACAACATCCACTTATCACAAGTGGGAAATCGAAGAGACGCGTCAAATGTAAGCAAACAAGGGTAGCATGGCTTTAGCTGGAGTACTGTATATGGTAGCCTTCGGCTACGGGGAATTTAATATTCTTGGATATAACCGAAGGGTGGCAACATGTAACATGTGCTCTATGTTTTAAAATGTAAGCTCAAAAACAAAGAAATGTTTTTTTTTTCTTTGTAAAAAAAAATGCATTGAATTAAAAAAAAAAAAAAAGGAAGCATTGGAGTAAAAAAAATATAGTTGTGATTTACACAAAGTAACAACACCAACACACACACACACACACACACACACACACACACACACACATACGCACGCACGCACATACGTATGTGAAAGGGTCACTATGGGAAAATGTCCAGACCTGATTCTCCAAACAGAGTTCATATGTTATAACAGGATCAGTGACTGGGCAAATATGGGTGAGACAAAAAGAGAAGTTGCTCCAGTTCTTATCCCTGAATCAGGCTGACTCATTTTGGATAGCTGATTGTGATAAAGATTACAAAGTCACATTTGTTCCACTTGAAACACATTTTCCACCTTTGAAAAATACAAATGTTTTAAATAAATATGACCTATAAGCTTAAACAGCGATGGCACTTAATGAGATTCACAGCATGAGCCAAGTACAACCTAAAGTAAACATTCGCGGCAAGAAATCTATTCATCATGGATTTTAATGGCTTAAAATCATAGAATCAGTGGTACATTAAAGGTACCCACACCTGAGAAATGAGCAAACAAACAGCAGGAGTGTAAACAAGATTAAACAGATTCTTCCTCAAGAAATTTTCAAATTATTTAATGTGATTTAAACGTCTGTGTTTTGCTCAGACATTGCACAGCTGTATCCAAAAATCGCTATAATATGCTCAGTTCCAGTATCACCTACTGCTTATGTCCTGACTCATCATGAGTCGAATAAATGGCAAATACAAAAGGTAATAGCATCGTTGGACGGAGGAGCTGCTGTATAATAAATGTGTCAGACAATAAGAATGTCAGGAACTATGATTAACCATAAATACCAAAACAAACTAGTTTGGTTTCTTTTAAACTACAGTACAAAAGCCTGTCCAGACAAAATCCCATCTGTACATTCATAAAGATAAATACTGCAGTTCTTATTGTTAGCTCTGTAAGTGATAGATCATACCAGTTTTATTGGTCAACCATTAAAGCAATCGAGTGCACTGTTAAGGTACTGTGGAAGTCAGCGTGAGTAAGAGGATATTTCCATAAAGTAATAATGTGCTGCTTGGACCATTATCCCCAATGACATATGACTGTAATGAAATGATCATAGTAATGTATTAGAGTGATCAGTACAGTGAAATATTGTCAGCACCTGCACTGTGTTCGCTTGGGAATTTGCACAGCAATGAGAACAAGCTCATTCCACATCCGGTCTGTCCTTGGCAATAATATATTTTCGAACAGAATCTAACCAAGGATGATGGCGATGATGACAAAATAAGACAAGAGGGCCACAAATGCACTTTAACTTGATGGATGCTTCTCTCCGAGCCATTCCTCTTAGAGAATTAGTACTAATGTGCTGGTGACAGCACATCTTCTGTGCTTCCCTTTCTCTCAGTCAGCCTTTCTCACTCTATTGCCCATCCTCTCTCTCTCTGGCCTGGACTCTAGAGGGTTGCCAGGGGCAGTGAGGAAACCGAGCTCTTGCACGGACAACACTTCCTGCAAAAGAGGTCTCAGCGTAGTGAGAAAGAGAGTGGGGGATGTGACCGAAAGTGCCGAGTGGACTGGGAAGAAGTTATAAATATTCAGTGCTGCTGGAGAGTAAAATCTCATGGACACATTCTAATTCATAAGGTTACGGAGAGGAATAACTATAATAGTAATGGTAGGATTTCCCATGAATTGAGTTGCATAATAAGCATTGTTTGATTATTATCATGTTTTTCAAGTCCATCAGTGAATCAAATATAATGAGACAAGTTCTGAAGTTGCCCAAATGATTTGGCTGTAATAAGCATCCTGTAGTAGTTGTGCTAAATATTTGAAAAAATATATATTACACTTGTGACCTCAGAAACTAGAAATAAAGAAATACACTTTTAATTCCACAACATCATTGTGCCCTACGATGGATGGGTGCCGTACCTAGGGTTGTTCCTGCCTTGCGCTAGCCAGCCACCAGCTCTCCCAATGCCGTGACCAGGATCAAGTGAATAAGAAAGTGAATAAATGATTTGTGCCATCATATGATGTTAGCTGTAATACTCAATTTGCAAAATGATATTTTTAACAGACTTTATGGTACCTAGGAGATGGGTCAGAGGGTCAAGTTGAGCACCCATTCATACAAACCCTAACTCAAAACAGAGACATTTTAGAGACACCAGTTGACCGAATGCAAATCTTTGGAATATGAAAGCAAAGCAGTATAAGCTCACAGCCAACTATCAGGTCAGGGCTTGATCCTGGGACTCAGGAGCTGTGAGGCAACAGTGCTAACCACTGCATGCTCATGCCACCTGTATTTTTAATCATGTAATGTTATGCCGCATCTCATCATTAGCCTAATAACACCAGAGTGTTGATTGTGATTGGATCATACACATTTGTATCTCTCCAATCTTCTCACTGTTGCCTGTCTCGCCACCATGGGGAGCAGAGCTTTTAGTCGCTCTGCTCTCCGACTTTGGAATTCTCTGCCATCCGATTTACGGAACATAAGCTCTCTCCAACAGTTCAAATCCTCACTTAAGACTCACCTGTTTAGGACAGCCTATAACACCTGATTGATACTTTTGCTGTGTCGTAGTTTTAACTATTTTAAATTGCTGCTTGTTTGTTCTTTGTATTTTATTGTGTGTTGATTGTAAGGTGTCCTTAAGTGTCAGAAAGTGAAATATGAAATAAAATGTATTATTCTTGTTCTCATCAAACTGAATACCTGTGAGGCTCGACATTAATTAATTAATTAATTTGGTTTAAGTGTCATTTAGTCTTTGTTACGTCCATGTCTAGAGGAATGCCATTACGCTTAAGTGGAGACTTTCATGAAACACATACTGCTGTTTAACAAAAAAAAAAAAAAAAAAACATTAATGGATAACAGTATGAACAACTCATAAGTTTAAACAATTTTACCAGTTTATAAAGTTACAGGTTAAAGAGAATAAACTATTAAAATAAAAAAAATATAATAATAATATAATAAATAAAAATAAAAATTACAGCATAGCCCAAAATGACATATCCTGTATTTTTTTATGTATTTTTTAATAATATATTAAGGTACAGGTGTTCTCACTTTAACAAAGAGGACAATTGAGATATTATTTCTTGATAGTTATTGTTTGGTACGTCATAGCCAACATAAGATACTTTGGTCCTTCATCTTATAATGCCCTTTCTTGGATGATAATATAATGATAATATTAAGTATTACAGGCTAATAAGAGGCTTGACAATAAGCTTAGCTAAACATATCCAATTAGCAAACTTTCTTTGTTTTTTTTATCGCTTACTATCATCCATTAAATCATAGTCTTCTGTTCATATGTTTTAACAGTCTGGTATGAAGAAGCATATATTTCAACTGAGTCTATTTTTGTTGCATTTCCTTACTGTAATTTTCAAATCACGCTTATTGGGGGTCTAATACTTGTACAGTTAGAGACAAAGTGCAATCCAAATTCATATTTTGTGAGGTTTTTAACATTTTTTTAACATATGAAAGCACAGCCATCATTATAAAGATCATCATGACCAACCCTTTAGTCCTTATTTTGCAGCCCTAACCATGGCACTATTCTCATAAAACTACTATATACACAACTTACATAAAACCTTCAAACATCAACACAAACACAACCGCAAACCATGCTATTAAGTCATATAAGGTACACCAAAGCACACAGACAAATCATGTACAAATCACGCTCCCACGTAGCATCACTGAAATTGTAACTCTGTGTAGCGACTATCTGGATTAACTCCAGGTCCAGATTATTAAGGGTGACTTTGTATCCCCAGAATGAAACGACTGCCAGTTCTGAGCACTGCGATCTGATGCTGCTCCACAGAAAAGAAAACACAGTTCGCTGTTAGAACAGAGGCACAGATTTTAATTCAGCCTGGCTGAACTGCCAATCCATTCACCGACAACAGGCACTCTGCCCTTTTTCAAACCACAGCAAATATCAGTGCCATCAAACAGCGCCTAAAATGACAGAAGTATTCACTCGATTGGGCAGATGAGTCTATAGCTGCAGCACAAGTTCATTTTCGGGTGCTGAAAGCCTGCAGGGGCTCCTGCGGCTGCTCTTTTATAAGTAGATTTGAGCTACTTGACTCAGCCAAGCCTGCATTCTTTTAAACATCCTTACTGTGTCTAGCACAGGGCCTACACACACACACACACACACACACATTGTTTTTATAAACGTGTTAAAGCGATTACTCTCTGATCTTTCCCGATCTTTGCAAACTTCCTCTTACATACATTGGAAGAAACCCTGGCTTAAAGCCAAGTCTCTATGTCACCCCTACTAAAACAGTAAAAGGGTCTGGATTTTGGAATTCAAGTCAGCCCAAGGCTTGGGAGAGGCCTGACAAAAAGGTCCAAACTAGCCTAACCTGTTGCAACCTGCAGAGAGGAAAAGAAAAAAGAACTGGAGACACAAAGGAAGAAAAAGTAGGAAAAAAATCTAAAGCAAGATCCTTTCCCTGTTTAATGGGTATGCAGGTAATGAGCAGTAATGTGCCATCACTGGTGTTATTTATTGCCATCATTACTGTTAATATCGTTATTCACACGCCACTGCTATTGTTATAGTTTATTACATCGGAATATTGCTGATATTCATATTATAGTGATATCATGATCAATTATTTTAAGATAACCATTTATTGTGAATGAGCAGTACCCTGTACAAGGTGTTTCTGCTCCAACTACAACTCAGAGACCCCGACAGAGTTTCTGAGATGAAGGAATAAAAAATTTACAGAGCATCATCATCTTTTAATAACCAGCTCAGCACCTACTCACAATAACAAGAAATACAAACATAATTCAGTTTTTTTTTTTATTGTTTTCATTAGGGCTATTATAATTTTTACAGACTGTAAATAAAACCCTAAATACCCTAGGGGTATACAGTAGTCACACACAGCTCACAAACTTGGGGGTTACCAAAAAAACAAATCCTATAATTCATATATTAAATATTGCCTAGTTTTTGGAGCAGTGTGTGTGTGTGTGTGTGTGTGTAAATATTAAATATAAAACCTTTCCCAATAATGCTAAAAACATGAAAACGCAACCCGTAACAATGGATTTGAATTGGACCCATGTGTTTTATCTTCATGTGTTTTAGGTGCTGTGGTGTCCCAAAGCTTTGGACAGTTTACAAACCATCTATTTGGTTTTGTGCCAGTCTAATGTATTCTCATACTTGGGTCAATACTTGGGTCTTTGAACACATTTACAGAACTCTGTACAACACAACTCTGACTTTCTGCTAAAGCCCCCATTATTTAAGATTGTCATGAATGGCACAAACCAATGACTGGAGCTAAAATACAAGCTGACATCAGGTACTTTGCAAAAACTGTTGAAGGTAAAACTGTTATATGAATGGAAGAGTTGTACAAATCAAAATGGAAAATAACATGCTTAAAATATGCCATCCATTCCATCAACCAAACTTTTAGTAAATTATGTGACATACTGACACTGGAAAAAAAACTATTATATAATATTTTTTAATATTCAGGTTCCTTGAGCATTTTTAGTGAATTTGCAAAAACTTGGTGAATGGAAAGCCAACTTTAGTCTGACAAAAACTGCATACGTTGGTCCATACAGTAAATATTTAAGCATGTTTACATTCTATTGTAACTGCAACTTAGAATTGCATGTTACACAATGCCATTAACATTTCCAGCATAAAATGATAAAACAAAGGCTTAAGGTAGAAGCCAAATTCCCATTAAAATGTACATTTTACATTATGCATTTTATTCCATTGATTATCCATTTATTCTCACACATTAACGAATTAAAAGTAAGCACAAAGTACTTTGATGCTCTGTAACAATGTGGTCAAGCCAATGGAACAAGAGTCAGTTGACAGAGCAGGGAAGGCATCTACTGCCTGGTATACTTACTTTGCACTAACGTGGCACTTTTGTGATAGAGACACTAAATATATCTCAGTGGAGAGAGACGTGTGAATGTATCTATTACCCCTTCACACTAGCACATAGCACCTCAGGATTCCATAGAAATCAAGACTGTCTCCTTCAGTCATCATTGTCAAACTCCACCACTTCACAGCAACACACTCCTTGTACTCAACAGTGACCTTCATTCTTCTAGATACCAGTTGCCCTTTACACAATGTAAATGCACTAGTGCACATTGCACGGTTATGCCAGATGACATGAATGCCAGTGGGGCAAAAAAGACCTATTTTTCACTCACATTGAACAACTTCTAGTGCCGTTGTGGAAACCAGAAAACGTATAAATGCTGCAGAATCATATATAAACAGTTTCTGTACATCCAAAATGTAAATCTCCCATTTGCACTACCATTTGCTTACGATCTGAGTACCAGGGGGGTGTTACAGTCATGTTCAAGAAATAAAATTAAATTAGATGATTTGAGCTTTGTGACTTGTGACAACCCAAACCAAGCACTAAAATGGAAAGAAGGCTGATTTTAGGAATTTTGAACTCTGCATGGGTGTAGGTGTTAATCAGGGTATTGATCTGAGTATTTCACACACTGCTGATCTATTGACACTTATGTGCCGTCATCTCTAATGTTTACAAAGATTTGTCAGACAAAGGAACGTATCCAGTGGCAGCTCTCTGAGTGACTGTGCCTTATTAATGCCCAGCGGAGAATGGCCAGAATGGTTGAGCTGATGGAAGAATAGCACAAATAACCGAAGTTTGTAGAAGAGCATCTGTGAAAGAACAATACATTAAACCTTGAAGCAGAAGACCATTCCTGTCAGTTAAAACAGGCAACTGAGGCCACAATTTGCATATGCTCACCAATGCTGGACAAGAGAAGAGTGGAAACACACTGCCAACGGCAGACGGTAGTGTCAGAATTTGGTGTAATCACGACAACATGGATTCATCCTGCTTTGTATCAATGATCCAGGCTGCTGCTGGTGATGGTGTATACAGTGCAATCGGAAAGTATTCACAGCGCTTTACTTTTTCCACATTTTGTTACGTTACAGCCTTATTCCAAATTGTATTAAATTAAT
>JAUZSV010387365.1:0-11193 GCA_034780495.1 Parotocinclus cesarpintoi | reverse complement strand
ACAAAGTATTAAGCAAAGGCTGTGAATACTTATGTAAATATGATTTCTTTGTTTTTTAATTTTAATACATTTTCAAATCTCTCAAGAAAACTTTTTTCACATGGTCATAATGGGGTATTTTGTGTAGAATGTTGAGGAAAAATATTAATTTTATACAATTTGGAATAAGGCTGTAACATAAAATGTGGTAAAAGTAAAGTGCTGTGAATACTTTCCGGATGCACTGTACTTATAAAGGTTTTCCCTTGAAATGTATGACAATAATGGATTACTGCATTTAAATAATACTACACCTACACCTAACCCTAACCCTAACCCTAACATTATTCTCAGTAACTGACAAGGCTTTTGGATCTTTTGGAAAAGAAAAGAAAACAGTCAAATAATTCAGGACCAGAAAAATGTCACTAGTAAAAATTCCAGGGTTTCCAATCATTTGAAAATAGGGACATTTGGTCCTAACCAGTATAGCAAGAAAAGGTACACACACACAATGCAATGAGACATAATTACTACATTCATACAATCATTCATAGACTGTACTGCCACTCTCCCACAACATCACTGGGCTACTTTATCAGGCTGTACAAATAAACACCTTTCCCCAATAGTACACCTTCTATGTTTAATAAATGCTTAATGTATCTCATGAGTGTAAAATAAGTCATAGGATCACACTTAATACATTCCATTTCGACCAGTCTTAATCACTAAATAATTTAAGGGAAATAAATTATGAGTGTGAGTAATACCTTTATTACAGGCAAAACATTATAAAAAGCCCTGCCATTTTGTTGAGAAAATGTATGCACTCTAAGGACATCAGCCTCAGCTTGACACTGAGAAGTAAAATGATTTATTAAAATATCACTCACGGCAATCACAAACAGCTATGGTAATCTTCATACGTTTAAGCTTTATTTGCTTTAACCCAGTCACTCTTCTCATATCTCTTATTTAAATCTCCCTTTATACAGTTCGGCTTAAATACTCACAAATACTGAGACAGGGTTAATACAAAGCATGCACCCATCTGGGGAGAGGATTCGTTTGCTATAATGAAGATGCCCTCACTGGAATCTGAATGGACATATTGAGTTTGATCTCTCACTTAGACCAGATTGATTTTCCTTTTACCACTCGCTCCACCTCCCCACTTCAAAAATGAACCTCTTTGATTTTATCTGCAAAATTAAAGAAGATTGAAGTGAAGAATAGCAGTGTTCCAGGTCTGCAGAGAAGGGTTCTCTGATGTGTTGCTTATTCATTTGAGTGTCAACTAAAAATGAAGAGCGGCCTGCAACAGTTTGGAGACTGCCAATCACACTCTTCAAACCTGCTCAGCTCATAGCAACCCCACCAGGCACAGGGACGGATCCCTTCTGCCATGCAAGAATGACAAGCTTGTTTGAATTTTTGAGAGCATAAACAGAGAAACGTTTTTGTTTATTTTTCAAAATAAGTTACAACATTTGTAAATATATTTACAGTAAATCACTTCATTGAGTGACCGTGGAGGAGTAGTTTATCTTGAAAAAATTACAATTACATTTATGTCATTTAGCAGACACTCTTATCCAGAGCAACTTACAATTAATACAGTTTTACAATCCAAGAAATTGTGGGTTAAGGACCTTGCTCAGGGACCCAACTGTTGCAGAGGTGGGATTTGAACCATGAACCTTCTGGTTCATAGTCCAGTACCTTAACCACAGTCCTGAAAATTCTGTCTGAGAAATGAGAATGACCATTTAAAGATATATAATCAAAAGCAGTGAATAAGACAATTATTGGTGCTTCACAAGACAATACATTAATGAATCCCTCTTTTCTCTGGACACGTTTCAAGGTGACAATTTTTATTTTGATGTTTTACCTCATTGTTATGATCTTGCTTGCAACATTACCCAATCAGTGTTAAAGTAGGAAAAAGGAAGAGAGATATTAGTTAAAACTATCAGATGAATTGTTTATATCAATTAACTGGGAATATTTGTGTTTGCAGCAAGAGAGGTGACACTTAAGACAAGTTGTGTTCATATAAAATCAAAGAACCAATACTTACCTTTCTGATATATTCTTCTTCTAAATTCTTGCTAGTCTTGTTATATGTCTTGTATATATGTTATATATAATTGTTATTTTTTACACTTACATTATATAATTAACATTGTGTACTCATAAGTGCTGGCTATAAGTTACAGTTTTTTTAGTGTTTACACACAAAAGCTTTAACAAAGTACAGTCACTGAAATCTGAGACCAATCTACCAAATCCTTCAACCAAATCTGCAAATTGACAAACACAATTTCTAGTTTACACTTAGTTTTCAATAGACTCAAGTTCTCCAAATTAGGAACAACATTCAGAATTAACATCGTGTTTGGTGGATAGCAGAACCAATCCATATGCCAAACATCATTTAGCAACTGGCCACACCCACGCCTAGCAGGTGTAACTAGTAATTGCTTAATTCTTCACTTAGAAATCAAAGTTTTAGCACTATACAAAGGTGAAAGATTAGTGCTCTTGTATAGGAGAAAAGTGAAGGGTGAAAGCTAGGATTCAAGAACGTAGAATAAGAGGAAGACCAGGAAGACAGTTGTCATAAGATGAGACTGTGGCCACATTGGTTGACCATGCACTCACCCACTGATTGAGTAGGACAGTGGGTGGGCAGACTGTTCAGCTCATCTTGAACAGGTACATGGTTGATTACCTGTAAATTTAAAAATTCCGCTTGTTCCACATTACTGTTTTACAGTGCAACCAAATCTATAATGAAGCTGAAGGGTGCTCATAGACTTAGTGGGTTAAACAAAAGCACAAGAATGTGTACAAACAAGTTCTATAGTGGGAATTTGCATCATTTGCACTGTACAGATCTTGTGATACTGTAATTGAGTGTATTGTGTGGCACTAATGACTTCTCCAGTTCTGTTTTCATTATCTTGTTTCAGAGAGTCTT
This sequence comes from Parotocinclus cesarpintoi, assembly GCA_034780495.1. NCBI lineage: Eukaryota > Metazoa > Chordata > Actinopteri > Siluriformes > Loricariidae > Parotocinclus > Parotocinclus cesarpintoi. The sequence continues at coordinate 8,225 of JAUZSV010387365.1, read as the reverse complement.
GGAGCTGGATAAAGTTTATTGGTCATTGCGCCACTAAGAATATTCCTGGAATATTTCATCATGTGTGAGGCATTAGAATATTATATCCATGCCAACCTTGATCCTTCCCATGATCACATTATTGGAAAAGATACAAAGAATCCACTTTCCAGCTGGGCAGAGGAGACTGGACAGACAGACAAGCCCATTAACGCTGATGTTTTATTTTGTTCAAAATTCATCCATCTGCATTCCATTCGCAACCAGTGTAGCTGGTATTCGCTTAAAGTGACATGTTAAAAAGCCATTTGTGTAATCAAAATGAGGTTTGAGCCATAGTCACACAAAGAGGCAAGGTCTTCAGTGAGTGTCTTGGCTCAATGTCTTCAAGGTGCGACTTCAAAGGAGATTTTACATGCAGGCTGCACATTCACCAGAAGAAGTTAATAAATGAACAGTGTGATTTTAAACTGATATTTTGTCTTTTGATTTGCTTGAATATTGAATTATACCAAGATTTATAAATAATATAACCACTAAGTAAGTGTTTCATTGATGCATTTCAGTGAAATTGTGAGCAAAGCTGAGCTACCTGTGTAGTATTTGAGCGTTTGCCAATGGCGCTTGGTTTTATCAATAGTAAAACTAAACCAGACTTTATTTAACCTTTTCATTTAAGTGTGAGTGATGCATTTGGTAGTAAAGACATATGATTGACCTTGAATTTTTAATTCTTAAAAAAAATTAAAATAAAATAAAACAGATGTTTTGACAGATGCATTAATTTGTCTTTAGAATGACACAGAATGCTGATATTTCCTATGTAGCGTGACTGTAGAGTTTAATTTTCATTTTTATTATATATATAATTCTTAGTTTTAGACTTTTAGTGAATTGTATATGTTACCTTCAATAATATAAAGCTGTGCAAAATGTAAACTAATTGCACATAAAACGGACCTTACCAAAAACTCTCTACCAGATTGATGAATACCAGATTTGTCAGTAGAATGTGCATATGTTCATAAATATCACTAGTTGACATAGTTAGCATGTGTGCTTGTTGATTGACAATTGGCATACATTACTATAAACCACATCAATGAATAACAAATTACCAACATATAAATAAGCCTTTGGACTGAGGAACCACATCACAAATCCCCCCCAAATGTCAATCATTTAAAATTATATATCCCCTAATTTTGTAAGCAGTGCAATAACCATGCATGTATGTTGTTGTTTTGTTGATAAATGCATGCTGAAAAAGTTAATAATATCTGACCAAACCCAGAGCACTAATTTGGCTCTTACAGTTATCAATAATAACATAACTAAATCTAAATGAACAGTTGTCACTTCATTTGCATATAATCGAACCAGTTTTCATACTTTTGTTCCGGACCATTTCATAAACCAAGCCGAAGTGCTACTTGTGATAGAAACAGAATTCCAACTGAAGCAAAAAAGTTATGAAGCAGTATTGTTTTTTTTTTTTTACAGAAATAAAGAATACAATCAAAAGTCCACCACAGTCAAATAAAAATGCGTAAAGCACTTATCCAGTGTGCTTGTGTTTGGCTTAAGTAGAGGATGCACCATTTCAGAAATGTTACTCTGAATATCAGGCTATATTATAAAACAGAGTGCTTTTTGAGTGTAATTTCACGGACATTATACACACTCAGGACCATGTTTTATGGGCGATTTATGCACAAATTAGTTCTGCTCGCGTTTCATGAATGAGGCCCTGGCGCTTGATTTTTGGTCTCAGCATTCCATCTCAGATGCTCTTCCATCTCAGATGCTCTCACTTCTCATTTCCACCAGCATTATTTATTCTGCTGAAATATTCCTCAATTACTTAATTATAAATACTCTGCTATTTAATCCCAGTGTAGGGAGAACGTTTAGGTTTAAGCCTTTGCTTGCCTTTTTGCCATCTGCTTTTCTCTGCTGTCTGACTCATAACAACTGACTTTATTCAGCCAAAATGTTAAGCCTTTAAATATTTCAGGTTAAAACTGAGCTATTTTTAGCCCAGTTTTTTTGCCGACAAATATCAATCACTAGTCTCTAGTCGTTAAAGTATCACGATAAATTTACTGCATAGAAATTAGATCAAAGTTAAAATTGATTAAAAACTAAGCACAATTAAATGTTACAAATAGCATGTTTTTTAAAAATAGTTTATTTTCTCTACTAAAGCTAACAAACAACTACAGAGAAAATGAAATGAGGTGCAGTTTAGCTTCTAACAATGTCCCGTTTCATCTTTTACTCTGACAGAGCTGCTAAAGAAAATCAGTCTTGTGTAATTGATTCCATATGCAGTAGGAGCAGGATAAGGCCAGGGCTGTCCTTGGCAGGCCTATTTCTGGAAAGATTGTTTAGCGGGTGCAGGATTTAGTCTTTGCACTCGCATTTGTATGACTGAGGCTATAGACTCACTATTTACAAGATTTTGTAGAAGTAAAAATATGAAATAATTTTGACAAAAAAAAACCCTAATTAACAGATTCTAAATTCATTACTGGACATTACTTTCATCCAGCCCCTGTAACCTTGTTCTCTTCAGTTTGGGTGTTAGTGCTGTAATGCTATCCCATTATGTTTATATTAGCACTATGTTTTAGACACTGCTGACTGGAAATTTACTTTTTGGTTATTACTATTATTTGCAATTGATTCATTTCCATTTTAATACTTTTTTTAATACTATTTTTTTTAAATACTTCTTTTAGAAATGCTGTTTACAGGGTGAGTGTTATATTTTGTATTGTTATTTAAATACTTTATTAAAGCAGTGCTGTTCTGTATATAGTGATTTCAAAATATATATTAGTGTAAGCTTTGTAAATGAATATGTTAGGATTCTTTTATATTGAAATGCCTTTAAAAACACTAGCCCAGAAAAGATCATGTTTCAGCTCTCACTAAAAAGAAAACGAAAACATATTCAACTTAGTAGTAGTATACGTTTTAAAATGTTAGCTTGTTAAACAGTTTTTGCTGTGCAACTTTTGTAGCAGTGCAATAACAAGCAGGCACAATATCCAACAATTAGAATATTAGAACAACATTGTAACAGAGATTATCACTGACGGCTCCTGTGTAGCTTTGTATAGGTGATCACAGCTTGTTCTACAGCATGAGTAGGAGGCCTTTTGTCACCAGGATAAATCAAAAGGCAAGAAGGAAACACGGGAAATGATGGCAACAAGAAGAGTCACTAAAACTAAGAAACTGCAACTAATGAGCAAATGTAAGATACTGCTAAAATAAAGTTTTTCAGTAACAAAATATGCTGCGAATAGCAATTAAAAAGGTTTTTAAAATGTTGATAGCTGTCACTTTAGCAGATACAGATCAAATATTTAGAAGATATTCACTGACTAGGACTGATTTCAAAATGGCGTGCTGCCATACTGTGACATCATGTAGTGCATACATCATCCTACTCTTACACAGGCTGTCATACATGTACTTTTATTTCATTGCAGACCTTATGAACTGGAGGTCATGTTTTGTCTGCTCTCTGAGCTTAATTTAATTTGCAAATTAACATCCATTTCAGGCCTGCAACATGTTCCAAAAATTTCCAGCATGGAATGATGCCCAAAAATGATGAGCAGAGACTCTCTAGTTTGTCAGCAAATGCTTGGAAATTATTAAAATGTTTAAAATGCAGTATAACTTAATGCTCTTTAAATAATGATTATAAAGGGATGTATTGCACTAACAACAGCTGATAAAGCCACAAGGGCAAGCAATTAGTCCTTTATCAAGCACTACAATATGGAGTAACATTCACAAATGTCACAACATTACAATGCAACACAGGCGCCTCACGTTAATCATGTCCAGAAGTGGAGTTGCCTTCTCTGAGCTCGGGGCATCTGTAATGTACCATCACATAGTGGAAACGTATATTGTGGTCAGTCAAGGCTGACCAGACAAAACGTATCTACGTATCAGTAAATAACGTATATCCTGTCTGTAATGAAAGAAAAGTAACAACACCATGTTTTTATTGTGCTTATATTCTTGTTTTCATTACTTCTGATTATTATTATTTGCATTTTACATACCATCCTGACTTTTTTCTGATTTGGGGTTGGACTACAATTGTATGTATTATGCAACATGAAAGATGTAACTCATTTATGTAACTTCCAGATACTGAAACTTATTATGGCAGCAGTTGTTCACCCTCTTAAACTATTTCTATCTTTTCATCTTTTCAGCTACATCAGATGGAAACCTTTACCTTTAAATGTACACCTTATACATTGCATTGTAGGATCAGCATATATGCAGAATATTTACCTTGAATATGCTACAAAATTTAACTACTCAGGTATCTCCCAAATAAAGCATTAATTATACAAATATTTTTGCCAAAATGTTACAAGTACACACCCAGACCTTTCCCTGAGCCAGCGTTATTACAAAATTTGACAGCTTATCCAGTAATTCATGATGACCAAAAACCTCAAAGCTTTAGAGTCATGTTTCTTTTGTCTACAATTTATTTTGACAGGTTTGGCTTGACATACACATATCTGCTTGGGTGCATCCAAGGGATTAAATGTAACAATCAGTGGCTATGGCCCAAATCTTGAATCCAATATAAGCACACGGAATCATCTTTCAACAAAAGAAAAACAGTTCAAGATATAGTGTTTTGTGCAGAGATATAGTTATACTTGAAAGTTTGTGTATTTATACAGAAATATAAACAATAAAAGTCTTAAAAGTAGATAAAGAAACCCAAAATTAAACAAACAATACAAATATTTGGTCATTTTTAACTGAGACGGATATCTGGTGAAAAATGGGTTCTAAGAGTGGATTACTTGATTTAAGGAGTTGAAATTGGTTTACTTTTACTTTTTTGTTTAACAAGTTGTTCGACAAGCAGCTCAATGAAATTTGTTTAGCAAATGTTAACTCAAAGACTGACATTTGCATTAAACACAGAATGATCAACAGCATTTCATACTGTATTTCCTTTTCATCTTAATTATGTGCATTTGGTTTGCTGTCTGAATTGCAAATATGGTCACTTTATATAACGTACAGTATTTCAGTTGGGAATTTATTTTAAAATATGTTGTTTGTTTACCATTTTTTAATGTTTTTATCCTCATGTTTTGCTACATATAAATTAAAAATACCAGTACTACACAAAGTTAGTTTCTTAATTTGGCTTGTCAAAGCCATAGTATTTGATCCAGTATTAGTCATTTACATTTCACCAGTAAATTACCATATAGCCATGAATACATATCTGGATAAACAAGTAATCTGTGGGATAAGGGCCATGCTGTCAGTGTTAGAATTTAAACCTTGGACCATCTGACTCTTATTCCAGTACCTTAAGCACTGGACAATCACAGTGACATAACACACCTTAAATCTGAGAGAAGGGAGAATCACATGAATCACATGAAGAAAGGGAATAGAACACCTGAGAAAAAAAAAGCTGTGGGTTAGGACAACGGGGTCATGAAAACAATGAGGCAGGGAGACAAATTCAAGGACTACACATGAGACATAGTAAGAGCAAGTTACCAGGGAGATTGAGGCCATAGGATGATGCTCCTAACAGGTGTCCTGAGGAACTTCACATTAAAAAACAACAACAAAAAGGCCTGGTGGCAATGAGGCAAAGGCTTTGGGATCCATAGACAACAAGCAGAGGCCTTAGGGGCTGCTTAATTGTGAAGGAGGGTCTGCAAATGCTGCAGGAGCCAAAGCGGGAGTGACTGGGGCCAAAGTGTGCAAGGCAAGAATTGCAAAGGCAGCATCCATCAGGCTGAGTAGGGGCTACTGGCAATGAATAGCTTGGGATCGGGGATCACCATGGTGATTTCAGGAACAGCCTCAGCAACATCAGCAGACATGGGGTCTGCCAGGACAGCATCAGAAGTAACAGTGGTCAGATTGGGAGCCTCAGCAACCACCAAACTGCCATGATTGATGAACTAACTGCCTCAAGGGTTTTGAGCGACTCAGACCCGACAAACTCAAGCCACTGGGCAACCACTAGGAAAGATTCTCTTTATGAGCCCATCAGCCGTTTCTTCCGCAATAAGTGTCACAAACTCTATTCCTGGCAGTGCACGGAGGATCCATCTCCTCATCCCGCAAACTGACCACTGGTGTCCCACAAGGTTCAGTTCTTGGTCCTCTCTTGTTCTCCCTCCCTATACATGCTCGCTTGCCGAGGTTATATCCTCACATGGCTTTTCATATCACTGCTATGCTGATGACACCCAACTAATTCTCTCCTTCCCTCCCTGGGACACCCAGGTCTCTGGCAAGATTTCAGCATGTATACCTGACATATCATCATGGATGGCGGATAAGCACCTTAAGCTAAATCATGGCAAGACAGAATTATTACTTTTCTCAGGTGACTCTTATCACCACCAAGACTTTGTCCTCTCAGTTGACAAGGCTATGATATCTCCCTCGATCGTGGCTCGCAACCTGGGGGTGACTATGGACAATCAACTGTCGTTTCTTTCTTTACAACATCAGAAGGATCTGTCCATTTTTTCCACAGAGGCAACACAGTTTCTGGTTCAGTCCCTTGTCATCTCGAGGCTGGACTACTGTAACTCTCTCTTAGTGGGGCTTCCTCTGACCGCTATCCAATCCTTACAGCTGATTCAGAATTCAGCTGCAAGACTTGTCTTCAATGTTCCCAAGTTTACACACACTACACCACTGCTGCGTTCTCTCCACTGGCTCCCTGTAGCTGCTCGCATCAAATTTAAGACTCTTGCTTACAAAGTTAAATATTGACCTGCTTGGATCGCCTGGATAAGGGCGTCATGTAAATACTGTAAATGTAAATGTAAACAGACAGAGACAGAGCAGAAAGAAACCAAAAAATGAGGAAAATGGAGCCAGGAAAAACAAAGTGTGTGAGAACACCAGACAAAGAGATGCACAGGAGTGAGGGTTTAAATAGGTGGGGCACAGCAGGCTATAATGGCACAGCCTATTGAGGAATTAGAAAAGGGTCAAAGGAGATCCATGCAGAAATAATGTGGCTCTACAACCCACATCATCGTATTATAATGGCATAAAACTTACAGATTTTGACTAAAATATTTGCATTTCTTATTCTTACAAAAAAAAACAGTACACATGCACTGAATAACCAGATTAATTACTAGAATACGCTAAGTAATCTGAATAACTAGATTACAATCTCAAATCTTAGTGTCTTTATGAAATTCCTTTAACTCAAATTCAACTCATATTCTGATTAAGAACGTCTCACAATGTCCTTAAATGACCACTTTAATTGACAGAAAACTTCTAGAAACCAGGAATGATCAGATTATTGGTGGCCTGTACAGATACCCTAATAGAGAAGCCTTTTAGTGTAATCCTCTGTGATGATAATGTAGATTCACTGTGAATTGAAGAGGGCTTGTGGAAAATTAATTTGGCTCTTCAGCAGCTTCTTTTTCTTGAGCACGAGTCAATAACAAATTCCCTGGAGTCATGTAGCTTTATTTTACAACTGCCAATCATGTGTAGAGGCTGAAGTGGGGTGGGCATTATTGACCACTTATAGGGCTTAATGGGCCCCCCAGGCCAAACCTATCTCTCTTTCTCCCTCTCATACTCATACTGATGAGTGCTTTAACAACAACAGACAGAGCGGGAGTGAAAGAGATAAGAGGACACAACAGTGGTGATATTTGTGGATATTCAAAAATGAATGCAGTTACATTATCAGTTTATCAGCTTATAAAGATTGCTTCTTCTTAACTGGTTTATAACGTTATTGACCTTTTGCGTATAATCAGTGAAGTAATACATCTGTCACAGTAGTGTTTATTTCGCCATGAATTTGAACTATAATCCAATCACATCCCTAAGTTATTAAAAAAAACTTTAATTCAAGATTAATATGCATGATTAAAGAACAAACTAAACAAAAGTGTTGAACAATTATACTGATGGCCTATTAATAATATTGATTCAAAATCACACAGTACTTTATGTAGTGTCTTTGGGTACATAAAAAATGAAGTATATAAGTAGTTGTGGCTATAATTATAATGATTTTATCCATAATGCATTTGCATAAATAAATTGTATTGCAAAGTTGTACAAAACGGATTCCAAAAAAATTGGGGCCAAATTGTGAATAAAAACTGAACGCAATGATGTGGAGATGGCAAATGTCAATATTTTATTCGTAATAGAACATAGAT
>JAUZSV010387291.1:0-11193 GCA_034780495.1 Parotocinclus cesarpintoi | reverse complement strand
AAAGACATGCAGACTAAGGACATTGTTTACTGGAACCATGTTTTGTGGTCTGATGAAACCAAGATAAACGTATTTGGTTCAAATGATGTCAAGCATGTATGACAAAAGACAAGTGTGTCTTGCCTGCAGTCAAGCATGGTGTCAAGAATGTAATGGTTTTACGAGCTGCATGACTGTGGCTGTGTGGAGCTACAGTTCATTGAGGGAACCGTGAATGCCAACATGTACTGTGACATACTGAAGCAGAGCATGATACCCTCTCTTCAGGAACTGGACCACAGGGCAGGAATCCAACATGATAACGACCCAAAACATACCTCCAAGATGACCACTGCCTTGTTAAAGAAACCGAGGGTAAAGGTCTAGCATGTCTCCAGACCTAAGTATTATTGAGCATCTGTGGAGGAGCGCACGGTCTCTAACCAGCTCTGTGATGTCATCATGGAGAAATGGAAGAGGATTCCAGTGGCATCCTGCGAAACTCTAGTGAACTCCATGCCCAAGACAGTTAAGGCAGTGATGGAAAATGATGGTGGCAACACAAAATATTGACAGTTTTCGCACAATTTGGCAATTTTCACTTAGGGGTGTAATCACTTCTGTTGCCAGCGGTTTGGACATTAGTGGATGTGTGTTGAGTTATTTTGAAGGTGCAGCACATTAACACTGTTATACAAGCTGTAGACTAAAGTGTCATATTTTCAGTGTTGTCCCATGAGAATGTATAATAAAATAGCTACAAATACTTGAAGAGTGTACTCACTTTTGTGAGATACTGTATATACAGTATTTAAAAAATGCTTTCCAGTGAGGCAGAATTTCTAAACCATTTAACCATTTAATTTAATGTAGCCTGTCACCCATGAAAAATGATTGGTATTTTTTTATATATTATAATGTGAATTGTTTTAGTAGCCCAGATAATACAAAATACAATTCACATGAATACGAATTAGTGCTAAGAAGAATAATAACGAGTGCAATTCATTCAAGTTCTTCTCTTCTGCACTGCGAATTAAGACCTTGAGAGACTCGGTTTATATAAAAAGACGAAAATTAGCTCATTTATCTTGAAGCAGATTGCATTTTTCTCAGCTCAGCAGTTCATAATAAAGCTGTACTTGGCTCTTGCTGAACAGGCTGGCACAGTGCAGAAGGGCCGTACATGAGTTGGACTTTATTCTGCTCAAGTTGAAAAAGGCCTTTGTATTCAGTTGACAGTTGATCAGCCTCAGTTAGAAAGACTGTACAGAGAGATAGTTGTGGACGTTAAAGACCAGGGCAGAAGAAAAATACATAAAATTTTTTGATGTAGAGTTAGTACAGGTAAAAACTACAGAATTGCAGTACACTACTGCAGTTTTAATTTCATTTATGTGAGTGGAATGTATTTGTATTTTTCACTGTGGGGCAGAACATGGATGCCTCGCAGCTCCAGATATTCCTGGCTAGATCCTGATCTCAGACTACATCTGTGTGGGCTTACTCTCGGGACTGAAGTTTTCTCCCACATTCCAAAGACATGCACTAATTGTTTAATTGCTTTCTCTAAAATTGTCCCAGTATGAATAGGTCTGAATGATACTGATGTAGTTTTGCTTGTTTCATGAATAGCCATGCACGAGGATAACAGTAAATAAATAAATAAATAAAGACAATCTATGTGTATGTAATGTGTGTAGTTGCTGGTGAAGAACCTGCAGTTTGAGGATGGGAAAATGATTGCAGCTGCTCAATATTTTAATGCTTCATCCAGCACTGCAGTGGAGCTCACAGTGGAAGAGAAGGCCTTTGCGGAGCAGATGAGGGTGAGACATTGACAGCTAGTGTTTGTGGTAGTTTTGTATGTAACATCTGAATAATTGCATTAAGCTGTGATATATCCGTTTCCCACACAAGGTTCCTACCAGAGCATGTACATATTCTAGATAATGCAGATCACCAGCCCCCGTGGTCAGCTGCTTTCCAAATTCATTTACCAGTCACCAAAGGACCTCCAAACTATTCCCAGAAAGCATACAATTTTTTAGAATGGCTTTGTAGCTGAAGCATTAAGATTTCCCTTTACTGAAATTAAGGAACCCAGTCCAACAGCTGAAACACGATTTCTACAAACAACTCCACAGTATTGTTCTTCCTCCACCAAACTTTAAACAATTCAGTCAAACAGGTAATGTTCTCCTGGCATTTGCCAACCCAGATATGTCCATCAAACTAATTAGACACTTCAAGTTCAGGTTTTTACTTCACCAGAGTCAGACTTCATCCAATGCTTGACACTCAGACATGGCCATGCCATGAAGCTGCCGAGACACAGATTTTGTAGTTACCGTATGTTAATGCTAACATGTTAATGTAACTCTATAGTTACTGTGTCATCAATGTAAGTGTCTTTTTTTGCGTTAAGCACCTCAGCACTAGGCCAGCCCTCACTGTGTCTATGGTCTACCCCTTTTAACTATACATTTTATAGGCCTAAGCTTACATGCTATGCCAACAGACAAGTTTTCTTATCAAATAAGGTCAGGACTTTGACTTGGCCGTTGCAAAACATTGACCACTTACTTTACTTTATTTTTACTGAAATGCTCCAGACCTAATGACTTTTGTTTAAACCATAAACTTCTGTTTCGGTTTCATCCATCCAAATAGCTTTCTGGTTTGTCTAGTGATCTTCAGAAAATTGCAGAAAGTTTAATTTTGGCTTTCTCTTTGTCATCCTATTTTTTAAGAAAATCTTTCTCTAATTTAACTTTTTAATTCATGTCTAGTTTGATACTCAGATAAATGTTTGGGTCATTTTTTCAAGAAAGGTACACACCAGGATGAGTGCCACATGTGGAATGTTTATTTAGTACAATTTATTTTTGTATTTGAGATCATTAAGTTCCAGCCAAAGTGGTTGCTCAGTTAACACCTACTTAGTACCTGCTATGAACATTTTCTTTCTTTCTTGGCTTCTAGGTAGGTTAATCTGAACCCAAATATAGCTGTATGTTGTGTGTGTTTGCACAGGTGGTGTGGAAGAGTATTTTGACTAATGTTGAGAAGATTGAAGACTCCACTGACTTTTTTAAGTCAGGCGCTGCATCTATGGATGTTGTCAGGTAAACAAACAGGCGCTATTTAATTTTGGCTATGTTAAAAATATTTGTTTATCTTTTTTTAGATTTACGAGGCTGTCTTAATTACATGTTTCTTATTTCATTCTTTGCCCAATTTCTTTCTGTTTCACTTTGCAGACTTGTGGAGGAGGTGAAGTTGAGGGCGAGTCAGCTGCAGCTGCAGAACGAAGATGTTTACATGTCGACGACCTTTCAAGAGTTCATCCAGATGTGCGTGAGAAAGCTGAGAGGAGAAGATGCTGAGGAAGAACTTGTCGTTGACTATGTGAGGGTTTAAAATTAAAGCAAAGCTACTGAAGGATTCAAAAGCAGAAATTGGTGGAACTATAATTTTGGCAGATTAGGGGTGCTGAGAATCTCAAAATTAGTTTTTGATTGTATTAAAGGATGTATGGTATACTCAAGTAGACAACCTATATCAAGATTATATAGAATTTGCTCTATAACACAACTACACATAGGCATTTACCATACGTCCTTATCCACAGTGGACCCAACATCCCAGGCTTAGAGGTTGGAATTAAACCCTGGATCTTCTGGCCAATATTTTAGTACATTAACCGTTAGGCTAACACAATCCCCAGACACACATCTGAAACTCATTGTAAGTTCTATGATGTTCATATATAGCCATGCTAAGGAGTTTTCAGTAATAAGTTCCTTAGAAACAGTGGAACTCCTATGCAGGGCACAAACACTCAATAAAAAATAGAACCCTTAAGAGACACCAGATGATCTATCACATGTCTTAACATACAAACTCCACACAATGCAATTAAATCAGGAAACTCTTGAGCTTTGAGGCAACAGAGCTACCTACTGTGCCTCTGTGCTGCTCTGATAAGGACCACCTCGTTCAAATTTTAACAATCACCTGCTGCTTGGACTTACAAGTGAGGTTTCTTGAAACAATAGGACTAATTTTTTGTTTTCAATGACAACTTTGATGTCACTATAGCCTGCAATGTCTGGCAGGTAAGAACATTATGTACCTTTGTAGCCCACATCATCTGCTGCCATTGACATTCATCAAAATATTACATTTTAAACTGAACCTAGCTGATTCGTTTACCAGTTCAGAGCTGTAAGGTGTAGGGCATATAATATTATTATGAGAACCTAATAATATTCAACATTCTGGCATTCTGCATTTCTGTCAAAGCCACATTTTAACATGTGTGTTTCAGGTGGAGATGAATGTAAACAACATGACTATCCACATACCACACCAACTCTTTTTAAATGGCGAGTTTGTGTACGCTGAAGGAGGAAAAACCTACAAGACCATTAACCCCACTACTGGGCAGGTAGCTGTACAATCTCACTGTCACCTATTAAAGCTCAGATTGTGCGATCTTTAATCTATTATAATCTATTATTAAAATGTTTACTAACATTTAATGTTGTTTAAAAAAGGTTTAATAATATAGTGGAATAGCTTTGTATTGTGATAGGTTTCAATCTTTTAGCCATTTTTAATTTCCCCACCCTGATCCCCAAGTACATCCTCAGCATCATCATGACACAATTTTGTATCCTCTCTTTCTTTGTCTCTGCAGCCTATCTGTGATGTATCTTTAGCTCAGATCTCTGATGTAGAGAAAGCAGTGGCAGCAGCCAAAGAGGCTTTTGAGGAGGGAGAATGGGGAAAAATGAACCCCAGAGACAGAGGCAGACTCATCTACAAGTGGGAACTTACATAAATGAATCCTTGTGGACGTGATGTGGAAAGTTATACAAATAAAAGAGTGACTTTGAATGATATTGGAAATATATACCATGTTTTATGCTGCTTCAGACTGGCAGATCTGATGGAACAGTATCAGGAGGAGCTGGCCACTATCGAATCCATAGACTCAGGAGCCGTCTACACACTGGCCCTCAAAACCCACATTGGCATGTCCATTCAGACATTCAGATATTTTGCTGGCTGGTGTGACAAGATCCAGGTCAAATGACTATTTAATTACTATATGATTTCCAGTTGAATTTCTGTCATTTTCTGAATATGTATTTTTTGTTTCTTGCTTTTTAGGGTTGCACCATCCCAATTAATCAGGCTCGACCCAATCGCAACCTCACTTTTACTAAGAAAGAGCCAATCGGGTAAAACCTTATATCTTACTACTGCACACATGCATGTCCATACTCGCATGTTGACCTTACTGAAATGCACTATTGGTTTTTAGTGACTGCATATATAGTACATGTATGGTACTTTTTTATTACCATTGCCAGATGCTGCTATTGCTCAAGCATAACTAAATACTCACTCAATAACTTGACAATGTGTAATGTATATAAGCTGTTTTTCTGATTATTTTTGTTTTTAATGCTGCATACAAATTACATATTTTCAGAATGCATTTAATAAAGAGACTGATCAATACAGTGGTACAAAAGTATTTAGTCAGCCACTAAATTTCTCCCACTTAGAAAGATAAGAGAGGTCTGCAATTTTCATCATAGGTACACTTCAACCATGAGAGATACAAAATAAAAAAAAATCCAGGAACTCACATTGTAGGATTTTTAAAGAATGTATTTGTAAATTATGGTGGAAAATAAGTATTTGATCACCCACAAACAAGCTACATTTCTGGATTTCACAAACCTGTAGCTCTTCTGTCCTCCACTCGTTACTTGTATTAATGGCACCTGTCCACAACCTCAAACAGTCAGACTCCAAAATCAACCATGGCCAAGACCAAAGAGCTGTAGAAGGACACCAGGAAGAAAATTGTAGACTTGCTCCAGGCTGGGAAGCGTGAATCTGCAATAGGCAAGCACATTGGTGTGAATACATCAACTGTGGGAGCAATTGTAAGAAAATGTCAAACATATTAGACCATTGATAATCTCCCTCGATCTGGGGATCTCATCCCGTGGGTTCAAAATGATCATGAGAACGGTGATCTAATATCCCAGAAGGGACATGATGAATGACTTGCAGAGAGCTGGGACAAAAGTAACAATGGCTTCCATCAGTAACACATTAGGCAGAGAGATAGTTTTATCCTGCAGTGCCAGGCATGTCCCCCTGCTTAAGCCAGTAAATGTCCAGACCCATCTGAAGTTTACCTTAGAGCGTATGGATGATCCAGAAGAGGACTGGGAGAACATCATGTGGTCAGATAAAACCAAAATATAACTTTTTGGTAACAACTCAACTAGTTGTGTGTGGAGGAAAAAGAATGCTGAGATGCATCCCAAGAACACCATACCTACTGTGAAGCATAGGGGTGGAAACATCATGCTTTGGGGCTGTTTTTCTGCAGGACGACTGATCCGTGTTAAAGGAAAAATGAATGGGGCCATGCCTAGTGAGATTCTAAGACAAAACCTCCTTCCATCAGTGAGAGCATTGAAGATGGAACATGGCTGGGTCTTCCAGCATGACAATGATCCCAAACACACCACTCAGGCAACAAAGAAGTATAAACAACAAAGAAGTATAAACTGTACTGATTATCAGTATAAACTGGGTGAGCTAGAGAACTTGATAAAAAAAGTAATGGTTATTCACATGCAAAAGACCAAACACAAGTGTTCTTTATTTCACCTCATAGAGGAATAAAAGAAAGCATTGAGCACCACACTTGTTATTCTATGTCAGATTAAATGAACACCGGTGAGGAAGTGCATGCAGATACAAAGCACCTTGAGAAGATGGCAGAGTGTATTTTCAAAATGAACTCACTGTCACATGCACACACACAACCTCTCAACACTATAACTAACAAAAAGGACTTCAAGAGAAGATGAAAGGTATCCCACAATCAAAATAAAATGTCCATAAGGAAGGTCATATGTTACTGCTTAAAATGTCATCTCCTAACAAGTGAAAATGTGTCAAAAATGTTTAATATTCTGGTGAGATAGACCACCTGCCATATGGTACCACAGAGACCAGCTTGGAGGCTGATAATATGACAGTCAGGGACTTATCTGTATTGTGTGAGACGTCTAACAGTTCTGGGCAGCACGGTGACAAGTGTGGTTAACCTAGTTGCCTCATAGCTCTAAGATCCCTGGTTCAGTGCCGACCTTGGACTCTACCTGTGTGGAGTTTACATTACAATGTGGATTTACTCCAGTTACTCTGGTTTCCTGCCATGTTCCAAAAACCTGCATTATGTTAATTGGTCACTCTAAAATAAATAAATACATTTAAAAGGATCTACTGAAACTTTAAACTTTAAAATTTGTCTCGCTTTTTTATATTGAAAAGCTTATTTATTGTAGAGCTCTTTCTCCCAGAAATCTTTTTGTGTTTTTCTCTACAACTAATTGTGGCTTTCATTTACAACCCATTTTGTTACTGTTTTTTTCTGCTCTTTTATTGATGCCAGTTAACATTATTGATTAACAGTTTGCAGGTCACATTTTGGACTGTTGAACATTGAGTCCAGTGCATAATACCTATAATGACTGTATGGCTTGAGAGCAACGAGTATGGAATATCTTTCTATAAAATCTATGCAAAGTTACTTCAAACCACATTAATAAGGATCTGATAACTGCATAAAACTTAAACAAATAAAGTTTCCTCAGTTACCGTTGTTTTCTTCCTTCAAGAGAACATATTGGTTAGACTTCTTTAAACAGGGATAATGTTAATGTGAATTAGTGACTGTGTCTGTTTTCAGTGTCTGTGCCATTGTTATTCCATGGAACTATCCACTGATGATGCTGGCATGGAAGACTGCAGCCTGTCTGGCAGATGGAAACACTGTGGTTCTGAAACCTGCACAGGTAGTGAACTTTAAATAATAACTCCATAACAATTTTAGGAGCAATGCAAAAAGCAAAAAAGGTTGTATATTGGTTTTATACCGTTTACAAAATGTGTATGCCCTGAACACTGATATCTAGGTAACCCCATTGACTGCTGTGAAGTTTGCTGAATTGACTGCGAGGGCAGGTTTCCCCAAAGGAGTGATCAACATCCTGCCTGGATCAGGTATGCTGTAAGGTTGTTTTGATGCGTTCTTGAGTTTATACATAGACTTAAAACTACTTATTTAATTAGGCACTTCAGGAGCATCATTTGATTAGAAACCTGATTATAGACAAGATGTACTATCTATTGTTTTGGTGAAAAGTGGTCTGATATGCTAGTCTATCAAATACTCTCCCTCAGTCACTGCACATACCACCAGTTTGCTGTGTCTGAAGCAGGGGAGGTCAGTCATAGGATTATTCCTTGGGGCTGCCCCGCCAACTTGTATCCAGCCCAGTGATGGATTGGTATCCCTTCCAAGGCAGAATTACACCTGCACCCTGTGTACTCAGGATAAAGCGGTTGTAAAATATGGAAAAGCTGGATTAGCACTCTTTTTCCAAAATATTTTGTGTATACATATTTATTGTTTTCTGCTTTGGAATTGTTTTATGTGTAAACTGTAATTTGTATGTCCTCCTCGTGTCTGTTGATAGTGTCATGCATTTTATTGACCACAAGTGGGCACTGCCAATCCTTTAATCCTTATATTCTGATCTTTCTAACTGGCAAGTGAAAAGGAACCAAAATACTGACAAATGCTATTACCCTGTAAACATGTTCATGGCTGTTTTAGGCTCTCTGGTTGGACAGCGATTATCGGATCACCCTGATGTGCGCAAACTGGGCTTCACTGGTTCCACTGAGATCGGTAAACAGATCATGAAGAGGTCGGTGAACTCTGATCCAAAAGCTGCGAACAGTGTAAATGACAGCACTGAGCTTAAATGTGTACTGTTTTTGTTGCTGTGCTTGTGTGTGTGTTCCACAGCTGTGCAGTCAGTAATGTTAAGAAGGTCTCTTTGGAACTGGGTGGTAAATCACCACTGATTATTTTCAGTGACTGTGATCTGGACAAAGCAGTCAGAATGGTCAGTTCTGTAAAGTTCCAAATATACAATGTTATGAATGCTGTTATGAGTAGGACTTATGAGTTTTGGTCTATGAGGCAGGATCCTTACATGCTTTATGGGTCTGTGCAGGGGATGAGTTCAGTATTCTTCAACAAGGGGGAGAACTGTATTGCTGCAGGCAGATTATTTGTAGAAGAGTCTCTGCATGATACATTTATTGGAAGAGTGGTAAGATTAAGCAGTTTTTCCTTTAATATTCAATTTAAATTATACGTTATGCATTAGCATATATATTAGCATGAAATTAACTCTTTCAATAGTGCAAAAGTTGCTTTGTGGAGATGTGAAGGCTGAATATTAACCTTAAAAAAGAGTCTAAAACTGTGCAGGTTATAAAGAGGCCGACACAGACCTGCGACTGACCACTAGAGGACAGTAAAGTGTCAGTGAAATACGTATAACCCTTAGATAGACTGCAGCAAAATTATGTGTGTACCGGTAGGTTGAGGAGGTAAAGAAGATGAAGATTGGTGATCCTTTGGACCGCTCTACTGACCATGGCCCCCAGAACCACAAAGCTCATTTAGACAAACTGGTGGAGTACTGCGAGAGAGGAGTGAAAGAAGGGGCCACCCTTGTGTGTGGGGGGAAACAAGTCAGCCGGCCAGGTGCGGAGACTGTGTGCATGTTTGTGTGTACGTCTTGCTACACTTGTGAGGACCAAATGTTCTTACTGTGATAGGAAACTTGGAATTTTAATTTGTGAGAGGACTAGTTTTTTTTGGTCCTCTCTTTTAGGTGTTTATTAACGGCAACTTGTATTTTAAAAATCAAAATAGCCCCCAAAATACTTGATGATGCTTTGGTTTATGGTTGTGAGTAGGTGCCGCTTTACATTAGATTTAGTAGTCATTTATGTGAATGAAAAGTCCTCACAAGTATAGTTAGACAAGCATACATTTGTGTGTGTTGTGGTGTGGTGTGGTGTGGTGTGGTGTGGTGTGGTGTGGTGTGGTGTGTGTGTGTGTGTGTGTGTGTGTGTGTGTGTGTGTGTGTGTGTGTGTGTGTGTAAAATCTTTCCTTTCTGTGAAAAGTGAATAAAATGTGAAGGTTTCTGTTTCTGTTACTAATTTAGAGTTTGTTATAAATAAAGTCGTTACTAATTTAATCTGATGAATAAATCGGATCGTGTGATTGGACGGCGGTTTTAAAACCTCTGATCATGTTACGTAACGTTAACGCCTGATTGTGTTTATTTGTATTGTTGTTTGTATTTTATACTCCCACTTTTGTATAAACTAATCCGAGTTTCTTTCTGTTTACGTTATGATTATTTATTGATGTTTACGTGTATATATTAGGATGTTTATATACAAATATAAATCTATACATTAATCAGCAGAGTAGTGTCACATGTTTACGTTTTATATTGGTTATTTTTTATTTGCTTTAACTGTTTGTATTCTAATAAAATTACACAAAAATAACATGTTGTCTTTTCTTTTTCTTATTCAACCCTAGTTTAAATGGGTACACATACTTTTTCTTATAGCACATGTGTCGATTTTATGATGATGCTGTTCCTTTGATTCGTATGAATTCTTTATTGTTTTATTTTATACTGAAACTTCTTAATCTTTTTATTGTTTTTTTATTTCATCCATTTATTTTATTGCTTTGATAAAATCTCTTTAATCACTTTTATCTCTTTAACTTTTGTTATATTTCTGTTAATAATTTCCTTTTGATTTTGTTTTGAATTTTCATTCCATATAAAATTGTTCTTTCTTTCTTGTTTAATTTGTTTCCTTCTGTCCTTTAATTATTTCTTCTAAGTTACTTTTTCGCTTCTTTATTTCTCTCTTTCTTTTTCTTTTTTCTTTACCAGTTCCTTTTTTTTCTTTTCATTAACAATGTCTTTGGTTATTTCCTTCTGTTTTCCTTTTCTCTTTATTCCTTTTTTTTATTTGTTTAAATGATTTTTATTTCTCTATTTGTTTTCGTCTTCCTGTAGAGGGCGCTGTGGTGGGATTGGGGGCGGGGCTTATATTTAAATATGCTCTGTCTCTGCTTCTTTAATCCCAAAGTTCTGTCTAAAATCTAATTATTATAGGGGATTTGTGTTTCTCTCTCTCTCTGTCTGTGTGTGTGTGTGTGTGTGTGTGTGTGTGTGTGTGTGTGTGTGTGTGTGTGTGTGTGTGTGTGTGTGTGT
>JAUZSV010387215.1:0-11194 GCA_034780495.1 Parotocinclus cesarpintoi | reverse complement strand
ATAACATTACACGTATATAATAGGATTTGTTTCGGTACTTTGGGATTTGATCCGAATAAGCGGCTGGTCCCATTAACCAGTGGTCCAATTAACCGGAATCGACTGTATTATTAATCCATTACAAACACACACTAAACTGTCTTGTAGGAAATTAAAGAACTAATTGAGACACTGCAATGAAAACTATATATTTTATGTTTAAAAAAAAAAAAGGTTTCATGTTTCTTTAGGCAATGCTTTATTTTAAATATTAGACAATAATGTTATATCACACTTTTGTAATAAAAAAATACAAGGGCTCATTTAATTGGAATGGAAATACCTGAATGGAAACATGTTCCTTTTACTGGATGATGAGGAAGCTAAATAATCCCAGTTGTTTAAATATTTATTTTTGATGTGCTATGTTAGCAACATAGTATCAACAGCACAGACTCAGTAGCATTTATTTACCCTTTGAAATAAAAGCAAAATTCGATGACACATTAGTTTAAAATAGGACCTCTGCATGGATACTCTGCCTTCTGTTCAATTATTAATCCTCATTACTATCTATAAGGTCAGACTGTTATCCAATATGGCAGAAGGTTATGCACTATGTCAGGCAGCCCCCTTTGTTCAAGGCCCAGTTGCGAGCTTATCACACAATACCTAAATGAATTAGAACACAAGCCAGATATGGCTTCATGCAAACTGGCCATGATATAAAATGAGCCCATGACTTCACAATCTGGGGGCTGCTCAATCCAGAAAGCCCAAAGGAATTACAGACACAGCTGGCAACAGCTGATGCAATACTATTGTACTTAATAGGGATGCTACTTTATGGCAGGAACAGATATAGATTGAGTAGGGAATTAAGACATTGTTTAGACCTGTTAAAATGACATGTATGATATTTGCATAGATAACCCACAGCATAAAACAGCAAGCAGGGCAAAAAGAGGGAATGCATTGCAAAACCCTTATTTATACAGTGCAAAAATGATTATACTTAGTTATCCCTTTTCATATTTTTCCACACACTTCTGCAATCAATACAGCTCGACCCGATTAACAGAGAAAGTTTCTTTATCTACCTTTGCGCAGATAATCGCACTGTGCTATACTCGATGCAAGTTTCAGTATCAAAGGTATCCCATAGAAATATATTGACTCAAATTATAACTAACATTTCCACAGACTGCTCATGTTCACCCCTCACACACAGAGACGAATATGGCCAAAAGTATTGGAACACAAAGCCACACATGGCCAAAGGTACTGGGCCAGAAATCCATGTGGCCAAGCGTACTAGTTATCTAGTTATCAAATGTAACTCTATCTATCTGACGGAGTTAGAATATTTTAGCATATCTACAACCCAGTACAGAAAATTGTTTAGAACATTTCTGCATTCCTTTTGCATAGCTACAGAGAATCACATATTATAAAGTTATAATGTAATAATTATAATGTCTAGCTTTAATATTGGCTTGTCTTACTTCATTCTTAACTATTGCCTTGTCTTATTTAAATTTCAGAAAAATTATTCTGTATATTATGGTTTGTGCCTCCATGACTTCATTTCTGAAATGTTCCCCATGAAAGAGCAGGGACTTCCAAGCAGCAGGAGACAGATTACAGATATGACAGAACAGCCAAAACACCCAACCCCCATTTCTCCCTAGTGGTTGCTACAGCTCTCGCTCTCCTCCTTCACCTTCCCTCTGGCTTTGTGACTCCTACCATCCCCCACTGCTTGCCTCCTGTCCATCGACATTTTTCCATTGACCTGGTTTCTACCAGTCATTTCTTTTTCTGTCTCTCTTATCAGGCTCTCCTAACTATGGAAGTATGTTGGCAATGTTAACTCTGGACAGAATAAATCAGCCAACTGAATTTTGGAGGTAGTGGAGAGAATAAAGGTAGAATGGCTTTGTATGCTTCTGAGGTTTGTCAATATCAACGTCTAATTGACCGTGTAGCTGTAATAGGATCTCAAGGTCATGGCTAAAGCTTCCTGGCCCTGCAGCCAAATGAGGTTGCGTTTTTGTCTCTTTTGTAGTTGTCTATGGAAATTAAGCAGGCAAATAATCTACAGAGATGTACAGATGATTTATTACATGAAGTGAAGAGCATTTGCTTACTTGTCCATGTGTGTACCACCCTACCACCAGGCACTAATCCTACTCTGAAAGCTGCACTCCTGCTACTGAACACAACCTTTAAATCACTGCCATTGCTTCAAATGCCTTTAATCAACTCTTAGAATCAGCGTAATTACTATAAACATGCTGACACACATAAAAGGCAAATCTTCATTTAATGACAGAGCACTAGTATATTTAAGTTTAAACAATGAAAGGACTTGTATCTGCTTCTAAATATACATATGATCTGAATCTGAATCTTTATATTTTTATACTAAAATATAAAAGCAAGCTAACTTCCACACATATGGGTTAGCACACACAAATGTATTACTTGTGCACGTATTGTAGCTAATGAATGAACGATGCTACTAATAAACCAACAAACTTCAGTAACCATTACGAATGTAACGATGCCCTTACTCTTTATGATTCAATCTTCTCACAATGATCAATTTTACATTAGCCAAAAGACTTCCATCTTTAATTTTGTAGTGTTAACAATGTAAAACAATGCACAAAATAGATATAGTCCCCAGCAATTAAGGGAGAGATGTACAAAACTGTAATCAAAATGTTCTTTTGTCACTACACCATACAGTTACATTAAGTGCAAACATTTCTGTATTATTTCTAAAGTATAACAAATCAACATACTGTTTTTCTTGTATAAAATGTAAACAAAAAATAATCTATTGTCCCCTGCAATTCAAATAAATGATGACTTTTAAATAATGCCACTGCAACAAAATATGCTTTAGTAGCAGTTTAGTCCAATTTAAATAACTAAGTGCTTAAACTAAAAATCAAAGTAAAGAAACAAATTCACTGAGAATGAAAGATGTATGTCATGATATAAATAACATGCATGTGAGCCATCAGGTGTTCAAAAACACAACTGAATTAGATGGAGTAATAAACAAGAACGTTCGCTTTGCATTGCAAGACACCAGCTTAATTTAACTCCTTTACCACGCTCTGTCAACAAACTTAGAATTCACCCCTTTATTTTCATCTCCAATGTAAATTCTGCTAAACAATGACCTGTTTCTTCCTTGAACACATTTCTCTGGATCAAGACATGAAGGAGAGACCGTGACAACCTAGTGGTTAAGCTACTGGGCTATGGGCTAGAATGTCCCAGGCTTAAATCCCACCCCTGCCAAGAGAGGGTCCTTGATCAAGACCCTTATCCCACAACTGATTTCATTGTAATATTGTGTTAATTGTAAATCACTCTGAATAAGAGCAAGTACTAAATGTAAGGAGAACTGTGCAGCTCTTTCTTGATAATAATACAATCTTTGCATTTCTTTATTTATTTTCTCCCTCCCTTCAAGGCAAATCTGGAGTCCCCCTCCTTTCTTCTCTGCCCTGCTGTGCCAATAAGCCTACCGCTTGAGAGATGTAATTAACAGAACAACACACATGCTTTGCTCCAAAAAGCATGCCAGCTCTTACACCTCCTACTAGCCAACAAATTAGCCCTCTTATTTTAGTGACCGCCTGCAACCAAATCAAGCTGTGTGCAACTTTTCAGTCGAAAGTTATTGAAAATTAAAGACACAATTTGTGTTTAAGCACTAAAGTGCATATTAAGGAATAATTCATGACAATAATATTTTATATATCATAGGTAGAAACTGCCTCAAAAACAAGAACTTAAATACACTTCATGTACATTAATATAAGACATTTCCCACTGACATTATGAATTAACTGTACAGAAAAACAAACATTTTATACAGGCCTCTGATGGCAGCTTAAAATTAAACTGGCATATCAAAAACGCATAGTTCCTGTCCCAGAGAACACAAGGTTCTCCAGGAAGCTTAACCAGAGTGATATGCCAGTTCATCATGCAGTATGACTCGTAGTTAAGGTACTGGACTATGAACCAGAAGGTCTAGGATCAAGGAGCAAGGCCCTTAACCCACAATTGCTTGAATTGTAAGATTGTATTAATTGTAAGTTGCTCTGGATAATGGCGTCTGCAAAATAACTAATGTAAAAGTAAAATAATGAACTTTCTCTTCTTTAGACCTGGTTAATCGTTTCTCTTACTGGATCCGACAACCCTGAAATGAATTAAATGGAGCATATAAGAAATGGCTACCAAAGACTTTTGGAGAGACTCTGAAATGCTCAAGATGCTCAAGAAAATGAGTGAAGGAACTATGTTGTTTAACTGTTAAAGGTTTAAGTTCATAGTTCGATTATAACCTGATTGCAAAGAAGAAATCTGATTAGGCCAGACTTTTTTAATTGCTTGCTCCTCGGATGTCCCTACTTAATAATCTATCTTATATAAATAATAATAGATCTTTATTTTTTAGCACTTTTAAATTTCGCGAGGACTATGTGGAATCAATACAAGGAAGGAGGAAAAAATAAAAATACATTTATAAAGTTCATCTGGAAAAAAATAAAATGAACTGAAGAAAACGGTTGGCTCTTCACCGGAGGGCGGAAAAGCTGACCATTTAACCATTGGTGCAGCGGCGGATCCGAGAAATATAAAAATAAATTATAATTATTTTTTTTTGTATTCTTCAAATATGATTGTCGGCGGATCCGTGAAACGAGCAATAAAAAAGTGGCCTTATTGTGGGTTAAGGTTTTCCCATTATCTGACGAAACTTGTCGATCAAATTGCTGACAAAATCAGATTTTCTGCTGATTTTCTATAGGATTATTATGTAATTATTATGTACCTTTACATCAGTATGTCTTACCTCCCTGAGCTCCTGCACGATGGTGGCCAGGCGCTCATTCTCTGACTGTGTGTTAGTAAGGGCATTGCGTGTCTGCCTCAGTTCAGTCTGGAGTTCCTGCACACGCTGTTCGTAGTACGCCTCCTTACAAGCTGACTCCTGTAGCAAAGATTCCTCCCGACTTTCACCATCTGCTGCCACCTTTCTCTGGTTGGAATGGGCCTGTCCAAACGCCTGGATGGAAAAAGATATTGTTTGAAAAACTGGGCATTTGAATTCTGCCAGTTCAAGCAACATATACAGTACATACAAGACATGCACATGGTATTCCTAAAATCTGGGGGACCCAAGTGATCTTGGGGTGTAACAGCATAACAATATTATCAAAATAAAATATGGCAATCATAACAAAAAATATAAGAATACAATGTGTGTGTGAATTATTAAACATTGTTTGTTTTGTGCACTCTTTTAGACACCGCTACCATATTTGAAAACTCCAGCAGCACTACTGTGTCTGATCCACTAATACTAGCACAACACACTAACACACCTGATAAAGATTATTGAAGAACTTAGAAAATCAGTACTACCAAAGTATGTAGAGAACAAATTAATTACAGTTTGTAATTAAAGAACTACAAAGTGTTCCTGTATGGTAAGTAAAGCATAAAATGGGCAGTGAGTGCGGAAAGAAGGTGTACGAAAAAAAAGTGATTGGTCAGTGAATGCTACTTCATTTCATTTTGACATGCCATTTTAAAACATATATAAGTCATTAAATACAAAAAGGAGCAGATTTGGACAGTTGATCTTGGTCATA
Organism: Parotocinclus cesarpintoi; assembly: GCA_034780495.1. Classification (NCBI taxonomy): domain Eukaryota; kingdom Metazoa; phylum Chordata; class Actinopteri; order Siluriformes; family Loricariidae; genus Parotocinclus; species Parotocinclus cesarpintoi. Next base: position 5,525 of record JAUZSV010387215.1, on the reverse strand, counting down.
TTGGACATATTTCTCTGCAAAGAGGAATACTGTATGACTTAGAGATACGGGTATACTAAGAGAACAGCCAAACACATAAAAAAGCAATCATTTAGAAAAAAAACAACTTTAATATCTAAAAAACATTGATCAGATTAATGATCATATTCAAACTGGACCACTGACCTTTCATACCTATGCAAGCCATATTTGTGTGGCCTACCGCAAGGGTACAGCCTGTAATCTTTGCTCATAATCTAATCCCCTGCATTTGGCATGCTACATCAAAATTGAGGTGACTACATCACGACTTCTGAACAGAACAATGACTTTCCTGAACTCCTACATTCATACAATTGTCTCCTACAATTTGGTTTGCAATGCAAGTGCATCAGTCTCCCCAAAATGCATCTGCCTACTAAAATCCTACTCAACACTTAAAAAACATCATCCATAATATTCACCCTGCAGAGTTGGACAAACAATCAAGGGACACACACACAGCTGGTAAACGCAAAAAAAAAATATTTTAAGTAATCTGCACAGAGTAAAATGCAAAAATAAATGGCAATACAATTGTCTCACACCAGTCTTCACTTTGCTGCCTCATGACCAAATCTGTGCATCATAGTACATTTGCACTCCGGGTCACTGCTGTATGAACGTTTTAAACAGGCATCTAATAAGTGTAAATTTGGTTCAAATCTTTACGAGTTATAAGACGTGTGAAAAGCAGGTTCAAGTAAAAGTGTGAAATGCTGACAAAGTATGATAGATCAACATTTCTGGGATTTTTGCGGATAGTAATAACCAGCTGATGCATCAAAAATGTATTTGTTAAAGTATTACAAAGCAATTGTTAATAGGATAGTAATTGTTGCTTACTAATTTCACTAACGAAGATAAAAAAAAAAAAAAAATTGCAATGGACATGCCATCGTGGTAGACAATACATATGGCACAGTCCAGCACCAAGTATCATATCAAACTGGGAATAGTCTGATCTCAAAGAACACATATCATGTGGGACTGGATCCAGAGAGAATAAGAGAGAAAGCGAGAGAGCAGTGGAGTCTGAATCAGTTAGAATGGATAGTTCTTAATAGCTGATTAGCAGCCTCTGCATTGCAGCTGTGGTTTCCTGCAGAGAATCTACACACAAACACACACACACACACACACACACACACACACACACACACCATTAGTGTTTACTGACCTACTACCTAGAGATAGCTATGGTTTATCCTCTGTAGACTCCATATTCACTGAAAAGGTGTGAATGCAAACACAGTAACATCTTATAATGAAATGCTGCATGTGAATGTTTGAGCTACACGAGATTCTTGGCAGTCTATCCATTATCCATTGTCTGTCCCTGCATACTTCATGCATTAATCATTACACAGGACTTTGCTCCAAGATTCTGAGAGATTAAAGTAGAGCTAAACTGCAACCGTTCAATATGCTTCCACATTTTACAATCTAGGTGTAAACACTAAAATGTAAGACTATACGAATTAGCAGGCATGTAATACTGCGTCCTGACATGGCATGACATCGGGATGCAAACATAATATTTTGGCCAAACCACATCACATACATTATTCTTAGGGCTGCAACAATTAGCTGATTAATGATGATGAGAAGGCAAAAAGCGAGACTGAACGATTCACATGTATGGGGGCATTAAAAAAAAAAAGAATACAATAAAATAAGGTCACTGCACAGCACAGCTCTCGTTTTATAGAAGCAAGTATGTTTTTGCCACTTCTTAAACATCCTAATGTTTAATGTTTGTCTCATGGTTGATGCTCGCTAAGATAACAGCATTTATGCTATTATCCGGAGTTCACCAATAGAGTAAGTGTTTTGCTTTTACTTTACACTTTTGATTCATTACTCACATAATTGCAAGATTTTCAACACTTTTATCATAAAATATGCTTTGTGGTAATAATTTGGCGACTGCAGCTTAATGTATGAGTTAATGTGTAATAGGTTCCACTATGTTACAGTATAGACTATACTAAACTCATTAGTTCATAATACAATTAACTTATGATCATATTGTCAAGGATCACTTGTACAATGGAACTCACTTAATGCATATATATATATATATATATATAGTGTGGATTTTCTGGGGGTCTGGAACAAATTACTTCAAGTTACATAATTTCTTATTGGAAAAACTTCCTTGGTACTCACCATTTTCGGTACTCGACAAGGCTTCTGGAACAAATTACCAACAAGAACTGAGGTACCACTGTACTGGTGTTTACTTTAATACTGGAATTTTTAGTTTCACAAACACAACTATGATACTAAATATAGATGAAAATATGTCAAATACTTTTCAAAGTGACTGTTCTCAAACAGACGGAGACCAAATAGCATCAATAAGTAACAAGGCCCTGCTTAGTGTTTCAATAGGGTCAAATGAAAGCTACAGAGAGAGAAAGAGAGAGAGAGAGACAGAGAGAGAGAGAGAGAGAGAGAGAGAGAGAGAGAAAGAGAGAGAGAGAGAGTGAGAGAGAGAAAGAGAGAGAGAGTGAGTGAGAGAGAGAGAGAGAGAGAGAGAGAGAGAGAGAAAGGAAGACCTTCAATTTTGTGGAACTCATAAGTCAACAGCAGTCATGTCTGAACATGAGTCATGAACACTGCATCCAAAATGGCAGTGAGCAGCAAGGAAAAGGTTATATATTCGATAGCCTGACTATAAATTACGCCATCACAAAACAGAAACATGGATCAAGGTCTATTATATTTACTTCCGTGTTTTTGCTTTTAATAGCTGCCAAGGTTAGCTTGTGTGCCAGCAGCTGACTTTTCCTTGAAATCTGACCATTATCTGGAATGATCTATACAGAGCTGACAAATCAGAATTAATTATCTGCTTGAAGCTGTAAAGGTAAATGTCAAACACGAAGGAGGTTGGGTCTACTTCACAAAGGGTTAGTATCAGGTTTGAACGCAATTAAATGTATACCAACAGCTATACCACCTTGATACAACTATGGCAGCCAAAAAGGAAAATATACACTACCAGTGTATAGAAAAATGGCGTGTTACACACAGCAGGAAAAGAATAGAATAATGAATAAGAATAATGAACAAAGTCTGTAAAAAAAAATAAATGCAGTTCGCAGTTAGCGAATGTCATTATAAGCACCCTGCCAACAAAAGCAGCAAAAAGTAGAATGTGTAGCAAACAGATGATTATCTACAATGGCATGTGGTGTGTTTGACTCATTGCGTGTTCATCGCCCACTATTCGTCCTTATTCATTGTATTCCAATCCCACTCTGACTTGTACAGCCTTGGTTTATGAATTTTGCAGCTAAACCAAGTCCTGTGTTCTTAATTCCTGTGAACCACGCTTATCCGCTGTGTCTTCCTTAAGCAGTATCTTCCCATGACATCAGTTCCTGCCTGTATATATGACTTATCCAGCTGACCCACTTCCTGTGGCTAAAAAAGGCCTGCAATTTTAAAGAAACTTGCAATGACATCTTTAATACAAAAAACCCAGAAATAATAAGACTACTACAAAACAAAACCTTGGTCTGTCTCTTCTGTATAGCCAAATCAGCTTGTTTAAATGAAATTTGTATAACTAGCTGGGAAATATATAAGAATATATATAAGAAAGAATATATAAGAAAGCCAATTATCCTGTATGACAAGCCATCAACCAGCAAATTCTAAAAGACCAGAGGCCAATTTCAACCTGACATTCTTGTCACTTGGGTTAACAACAAGGTGTTCCCGTTAAGTACGGTAAAAGGAATGTACGAATCCTACAAGATTTTATAGGTTTCTAATTTTGGGCCAGACCAGATCCACAACAGTTCTCTAGTATGCTTCATTACACAAAAAAGGCAACACCCTAGCTGTCAACTGTTTAATTAATCCAAACTTCTATTCACACAAAAAGTGAATGGTGGTGCACTTCTTTAATAAGGGTCTTATTAAATCAAGATCAGACAAACTTAATTAAGTCCCAGCTCTAAAAGGCATGCACAGACACGACACGCGTGGCACAGGATAGAAAGAAGTGACAAACACTACATTTCATAACCCCTGTATAAGACAAGCAACATCCATTCATCCATTATCTTTAGTTATTAAATCACACGGGGTCGTGCTGGTGCCCACCCAAAAACAACCCTAGACAGGGCGCCAATCCATCATAAGGCAGACACAGTCAAACACTAAGGGCCACTTTAGAGACACCAATTAACCTAACACGTATGTCTTTTGGACTGTGGGAGGAAACCTACGCAGACTCCACGCAGAAAGGACCAAGGCCGCTCTATCCTGGGATCGAGCCTGGTCCTTTTCGCTGTTATATATGTTGTGATAAGTATCGTTTTATTACAAGGCTATAGCAGCAACTATATACAAAGACAAACATGGTGACACTAAGCTTGGGCTTTGGATTTTCTTTTTATTTATTTCTGCAATGGTTATTAGCAGCAGGAACAAGCTTACATCTATATTAGTCGCTCACAGTCACATCGGACCTCTTAAGAATAACATAATATAATGCATGTCTTTGGGTTAAGGGAGGAAACTGGAGAAACCCAAGTACACCCACATGGACACAGGAAAAACATGCAAACACACAGGTGGAGTCAGAGGTGGCGGCGCTAAGTATGGTGCATGGTGACTGACACTTCTTTAGCATAACAACACAGCAAAAAAAATTAATTCCTGTTGGCCAAATTAAAATGTCGCATAAGTAAAAAAGGAAACAAAGACAACCCTGCACAAGCACATACACGGAGATCCAATAACATGCTGTGCCCCTGCTTTAAATTAAGGTTGTTTAGGGTGGCGCTCTTGCTGTTCTTGAGAAAACGCCCAAAAAACAAGTCGGTTCCCACAGGAGCATTGGCATTCAGCCTCACAACCACACAGCCACATATAAACACCTTTTCACCCAATCTCAAGGACTGCTAAAGAGCTGGCAGACAGCCAGCCCCTCCCGATAACGGACACATGCCCTTGGTGCACCTCTAACTGCTCTTATTACTAATTCTGTGTCCTTTGCTGCCCTGGGAACCCAATAGAACTGGAGTGAATGATCAGTGCTAATTGGTAAGTCAAACATGCCTTCAAAAACAATCTACTCAAAAGTTACTAAAATACCAAAAAAATACCATAAATAAATCACATACGCTATGACCAATATACTGGACAACTTAAGAGCAATACAAAACAAAGCTGAACAGGAAGGACAGTTCCCAACTATTACCATGAAAACCAAATTCATTTTGAATAACAGTAAATTTGACTTGCAAGAGGCTCTTCAAAGCCTGTTGCTTAATATAGATTATAATTACATGATTCCTACTAATAACAGTGGTCGACTTTAATAACAATCAATACTTGTTAGGGTTCCTACCTTTCGCATACCTTTAGGGATACTGGGTTAGGTCTCGGGGGTTTTTAATGCTGATGGACACGTACGGGGAACCCCCCGAGGTATTTAGTGTTTTATGGTCACTTTGAGGGTCTACCGTCCCGTACTCGCGCGC
>JAUZSV010387137.1:0-11194 GCA_034780495.1 Parotocinclus cesarpintoi | reverse complement strand
CGTAGTTCTTTTTCTCTCTTTTTAATTTCTAGCTTTTCGTTTCTTTAAATGATTTCAGATCATTTTTGCTCCCTTTTAAAATTTTTTCATCCCATAAATCCTACATTGATTTTTGTACTTTTAATTTGGTTCCCCAAACTCTACGTTGTTCTGCCTTTCCTTCTTCCTGTTTGCTCTTTTTTTTATTTATTTCTTTAGTAATTAATTTTTTGCTGAGTTCTTTTATACAGTCCTACCATTAAACTCTCACTTTCATTTCATCTTTTGCTATTCATTTCTCTTCATTTTCAATCTGCTTTCCTTTTCTATTTCCTGCCACCAAAGGCTCGATTTCTTTCTTATTCCCCGTATCCTTCTCTGTTCCCCTGTGAAGCATGGCGGAGGGAGCTGTTTTTGATCGAGTTCCTGTTTTGAGTCAGACGTTGCCAGGTTTTGTGGTTTTTTTCTGTTTATTATTTTTGAATCCATCTGTTTCAGATCAGATCAGATCAGATCAGATCACCCCTGGTTATATTATATGTATTTTTTTTTTATCTCACCGTTACCTTTTTCTTCTGTGCTAAAATCTAGTGTTATGAGTTTCTCCAAATCTAATTACACAAGAATTCCTTCTCTTCATTAATGAGCTTTTGCTGGGAAACCTGAGCTCGTTCTGTTAACGATGCATCAGGTCAGATTCAGCGCTCACTAACGAAGCTGCTGCCTAATTAGAATGAATTAAAGAAAGTATCAGGCTGTCCACACCTACTGCCTCTCTCTCTCTCTCTCTTACTTCTTTCTTAACTTTTTTATCTGATTTATTCCATACTTTTTGCTTTCTATCATTTTCCGTTACTTACTTTGCCAAACGTTCAGATTCTTGCTTTTATTTACTACAATTTCACATGAAATTTCTTGTCCATTCTTTTTCTGTTTCTATTTTTTCCACCTGTATATTCCTACGCCGTCGCTCTGTTTGTTTGGGATAAAATGTTCTTTTCTTTTATTTATTTGTTATTTCTGTGCTCTTATTCTACTTCCATTAATAAATAAAACCTACAGCTTGTTTTTTTTTTTTTTTTTTTTTTACAGCTATCCATTTTCTGTTCTTTATTATGTTCTCCCTTTTTTAGTTCTTTTTTTCTTCCGTTCCTCTTCTCTCTTAATTTCTAGTTGTTTTTCTAGCGATATTGTTTCTTTCTTTCTTTCTTTCTTTAATTCCTTACTCTCCCCCATTTATTTGTTTCACACTTTCTCTTTTATCTTCAAATATCTTTCATTCTTTTGTCTTTTATTTCAATCATATTGCCCATTAAATTGACATCAAATTTTGTTTAGCTTTGGATTTATTTTTTTTTAATGATCCCGTTGTCGTTTGCTTTTTTTGAGCTCATAAAACCTTTACGTTTAATTTTGCTTTATCTTTTTTTTTTTCTCTTTAGACAGACAGGTTCCTATTTTTAGATGGGAACGTTGGACGTGTGTTTTCACTGCTGCCCTTGTTAAATGACAGTCCCGGTCCCAGTCCCGGTCCCAGTCCCGGTCCCAGTCCTGTCCTAAAGCCCATCCCTGTGGGAATCTGTCCCACAGCTGTAAGAATAAAGCCTTCCCTGAATGAGAGCTCTGTCGATCTCACCGATACTCAGCAGGCCTTTCAGCGCTCATTAGCCGCTGTAGTTGTGCTAAGTGTGAGGAATTAAAAGTTGAGGACAAGCACCTCCTAAACGGGGAGCAAAACATGTCTAATTAGGTTGTGATAGACGATAAACATATAGGATAAACATGTGATCAAACGGCTTTGATGTGTGCCTGCTGCATGGCTGGATGGTAAACAGCAGACTGAGGGTGTTGGGTGTTTTTTATCCTCTGTTTGTCACGCTCATTATACTAATGAGATAAAGCCGTACGATCCGGCAGCACAAATGCAACTGATCACCCAGTCTGGCTTACAAAGATAAACACTGCGTCTAATTATGATGGCTGCAAGATCTGGAGCTTTTAGGAAGGAAGGGGCGTGGCTTGGCATCCAATCGCTCTCGGAATGAAAGCATATCAAAATATTTTAGCACTGTTATATATTTTCTTATAATGATTAATCTCTGTAACGTCTTTCTTCCTACTTTAAAGTTCCTCCTTTCTTCTTGCGTCTTTCTCGTAGTTCTTTTTCTCTCTTTTTAATTTCTAGCTTTTCGTTTCTTTAAATGATTTCAGATCATTTTTGCTCCCTTTTTTAATTTTTTCATCCCATAAATCCTACATTGATTTTTGTACTTTTCACTTGGCTCTTTCTGCTCCTCAAACTCTACGTTGTTCTGCCCTTCCTTCTTCCTGTTTAGTCTTTTTTATTTATTTTTATATATAGTTTATATACTTTCCAACAGTCCCAGGATAATGCACTATGAAATTTAAGAGTGGAACCATGAAATGGCCAAATTACCATCAAAAATTTAAATTTGATCTGTAAACTTTATTACTTTATATAACTGTGAAAGTTTGATTACAAAATCAAATCAAATAATAATGTAATGCATCTTCTATATGAATTATTAGGAATGTATTATAAATAAAAATAAGATTAACCATGTATTAACTATTATAACAAACATCTATTTAACCCTAATATTGCCCCTAATGTTGCCAGGTCTGGCATTATTCATTCATTATGGTCAAACCGTGAAAGTTTGTAATATAACTGTAAATCAGTTTATAATTTTACTATAAAATCTCTCAATATATTTTTGGTTGGTTTGTTTGGGTTTTTTTGTTCGTATTTTCAGATAATTATTCTGTAATAGTTGTTGCTTAGTCCTTTCTTATTTCTTATTATATCTTTTATACAGTTCTGCCATTTATCCCTCCGTAACGTGTCCCTCTTATATGATTTTTTGTAATTTGTGTTGTGAAAGTGAGATCAAAACCCAAATAAAATCCCAAAACAATGTACAGACAGAGAACCTCTAAGAGCTAATTGGATTTGTGACACCGTTGGCCACCCGAATAGCTTTACTTCTTTATTAAAGTTGACTTCTGGCCGCCCTGCCGTGGGCTAGTGTCCCGTCCGGGGCACACTTTCTCCTGCACTGTGTGATCTCCCTAAACGAAGATGAGTTTGGACCTGTTATTACGTTATTACGCGCTGTTTCTGTACCTCAGTCCAGTCTCGATTCTCTGTCTCTTTCATGTCGGGGTTTTGCTTTTAATAATCTCGGTTTGTAGCCAGAATAAAATGTTAGACCAGACCTTCTGCTTTTTTGCTTTTATGTCGAGCTTTTATGTGCCAAAAGCCCTGGGGTGTATTAGAACGGAACGGAACAGTCTGTTCTCATAGCGGACGTGGTCGAACCGCTCTCCCGTTTCTCGCACGATAGCCTTTGTTTTTTTTTATTAAATTCCTGTATAGCAGAGTACAGCTAATGAAATAAAGCCTGAGTTATTAAGCGGAGAACCTGTGCTGATTGGGACGCCCCTGCATCCTGACACTCCATTTAATTACGCTGCTAATTAGCACACAGGAGAAGCGGCGGAGGAAGCAGCCAGAACGCCGATCAGGGGAGAAAATCCAGAAATCTGGAGAGAAGAGTCTGCTAATCCTTCTCCTAACTATCTCATTACCTTTTATTAGTGAGGAGGAGCAGCAAGAGAAAGCAATCAGAGAGCAGAAACACCCCAAATCTATCAAAACGATTTCTATCCTCCTCCTCAGACTAACCCATCATAAAACTAAAGTCAAGAAATAGAATAATAAAGATCGATATAAACAACTTTCCTTCTCCAGCATGGACAGTGTTTATCACAATGAAATCATCTGAGCTAAAATAATAATAATAATACAAATAACTGTGTAGTAAATCAAACAAATGAATACAAACTATAAACTATACTATATATTTCTTCATAATGATGTTTAGCATTCTAGCTCTAAATGGCATCAAAGTAAAAGCATAAATATGGAAAAAAAACAGAAAAGAAAGCAATAATAATGAAATAATGCAAAAATCAAGTCGAATAATAATATAATGCATCTTCCATACGAATTATTAGGAATGTGTTATAAATAAAAATAATATGAACCATATATGAACTATAATAACAAACATCTTTTTTAAATGTTGCCAGGTCTGGCATTATTCATTCGTTTTCTGTTTCACTCACTCGCTATTTTTCGTGGGAAATGACACTAGACAGAGAGCACATACAGACACAGGGAGAACATGCAAATTCGACACAAGCGGTGTGTCAGGCTGGAATTATTGCTCTAAATAACATTATGTTGTTATTAAACAATAGAAATCTTTATTCAGGTGTAGAGTTACTCTTATTTAGCGCTCGTGTGTGTCCTGATGGACTCTCTCTGCCCCCCCGATGTGCCCGTTTGATCAAAGCCGACCCGTTGGCACGCTGGTGCACCCTTCGTGTGTGCAGTCTGGTCCTGGTACCGACACCTTTTCCAGGGCACGGCTACAAAGCGGAGGTGCTGCCGTCCTCGCCAGCCGCTTCACAGCGCATTAGTTCTTCTTCCAATCCCAAAATGAAGCCCGAGAGGCTCAGGATCGGACGGGCAGACGGCCACTGTGCTTTGTGACCCTGTAGAACTGCCTCGAAAGCTCTTCATTTATCTGTGGGCATCATTAACACTCCTGTATGATTCAATCATCAGTCACGGTCCTATACCATTGTCGGCCACTTGGGGCAGTATTTCCGTTACTGTCTGTATCCATTTTTGAACTGATCTGAGCGAGTTTTTCAGTCTTTAACTAGCACCCAGTTTAAGCTGGTTATGTAAGCGACAGGCTTTATTTCAGGGACGGAGACGCTTTGTAATCGGAGAAGCTTTTCCTGTAACGTAAAAGCAGCTGCTCGCCTCTGTTTGATGGCGCGCTGGAAAGCAGGAAACACTCAAGGATGCTGTTTTAAGAGAAAGCTCTGCTGTGTTCCTTACAGCGTCGACACTCAGGAATCGAGCTAGAGCTGAGAAAGAAACCGAAAAAAAACCCCTTCTTTTCCTTTTAGTTTATGAGTCAACAATCTGTAAAAAAAAATAAAAAAGAATCGTCCACACTACGTCCAGCCCCTCCACAATGTCTCCTCTCACTTCTGTAGTTCCACTCTAACACTGTAAGCATCCGAGTTTATCTCCAATGCTTAAGTAATAATAGAAAGTAGACTTTAGGGACTTTTTCCTTGCCACTGCCACCCCTGGATCATAACACGCGTTGTTAGAGACGCTCTCGGGTCACTTACCCGTACACTTTTTGTTGGTGTCCTCTTTTTTGGACGAGCTCATGAGCTTACAGTTGAAGTTTTCCTCCCAGTACTCCGCAAACCACACGTTCCTCCGGTTGTTCTCCAGAGTCCGGGACGTGAAGTAGGCGTCGAACCCTGGAACACGCCAAGCCGTTAGTTCATTATTTAATCTGGGTAGATCATCAAGTGTAAGGAAATCCCTCCCCGTCTGAGTTTGTGTGCCTGCTATAAATCAGGCCGCATATCAACACAAAGTGTCATCCCAACTGTGAAGCATGGTGGAGGAAGCACCAGGATTTGGATCGGTTTATGTTGCCGTGTCCCTGCTCCACATGCGTCACTCGGACGTTACTGCATGGTGAAGATGTTAGTGTACAGCAGCTGATGGGGATTATCGGTGGTGCTGCTGCACCAGCGGCTCCCACAGCAACACGAAGCAGACCCTGAGCTTCAGTCTCAGAGCAGCACAATGCCAACGCTTGGCATATCTGGCACGCCCACACACCGTGCCCTTAGCAGCTTCTGCCGAGGACATCAAACGTCCCTCGCCTAGCAACTGGGAGCCCGGTTTGGCTGGCGACGCCCACGCAGGGCAGCGTTCGGTTACACAAACAATATCATCATTAAAACGTGCTGTCAGTGGCTCTGCTGTAGGACTGATTAGAGCAGGTATTACCGGGACAGGTTACTCTCTGCTACCCCTCTGCTACCCCCTGCTTTATATAAGAGCACTTACACCGCAGGCTTTAACCCCTCTCCCAATTTACGTACAGCTTTTTATCATCAAATGATATCATAAGCTTAATTAATAGGGTTTGTCTTTAAGTCAATTAAAAGAAAGAAATAATAGAGAAAAAGATACAGACAATAACAGAAATGAAGAAAAAAGAAATACAGACAGAGGCTTAAATTAAAGAGAAAAAGAAAGAAAGAGAGAAAAAATGCAGTTAGAAAGAAAAAAGAAAGAAATGCAGGCAGAGACATAAAAAAGAAATAAAAACGGGGAGAAGGAAAGACAAAAAATACAAAAAACAGACAAAAATTCAGAAAGTCAAAAAAAAAAGAAAAAAAACAAATACAGTAATAAATAATAGAGAAAAAGATACAGACAGAAACAGAAATAAAGAAAGGAAAATACAATTAGGGTTCGGGTTAAAGAACAAAAGAACAAGTACAGTCAGGAAGAAAAAAGAAATAATAGAGAAAAAGATACAGACAGTAACAGAAATAAAGAAAGAAAAAAGAAATACAGACAGAGGCTTAAATTAAAGAGAACAAGAAAGAAAGAGAGAAAAAATACAGACAGAAAGAAAAAAGAAAGAAATGCAGACAGAGGCTTAAAAATAAATAAACACAGGGAGAAGGAAAGAAAGAATAATTTAAGAAAATTAAATAATAAAGAAAGAGATACAGACAGAGACAAAAAAGAAAGGGATACAGAAAGAATAAATAATAAATAAATAAAAACATGGAGAAAGGAAAGAAAAAAATAATTTAAAAAAATAAAATAATAATGAGAGCGATACAGACAGAAACGAAAAAAGGAAAATAAAAAACAGATCGAAAGAAATACAGGCAGAGACATAAATTAAAGAAAAAAGAAAGAAAAAACTGACATTAAGAAAAAAGAAAGAAATGCAGGCAGAGACATAAAAAATAAATACAAGCAGGGAGAAGGAAATAAAAAAAATACATAAAATAAAGAGACAGACAGAGACACTAATTCAGAAAGTCAGAAAGAAAAACGAAATAAATACAGTAATAAATAATAGAGAAAAAGATACAGACAGAAACAGAAATAAAGAAAAAAAAGAGAAAAAAAATACAGATAGAAAGAAAAAAGAAAGAAATACAGTTAGAGGCTTAAAAATAAATAAAAACAGGGAGCAAGGGAAAAAAATATATCAATAAAGAAAGAGATACAGACAGATACAAAAAAGAAAAAAATACAGAAAGAATAGTTTAACAAATTTATAAAAAGAGGGAAAAGTAAAGAAAAAATTATTTAAGAAAATTAAATAATAAAGAAAGAGATACAGACAGATACAAAAGAGAAAAAAATACAGAAAGAATAGTTTAACAAATTTATAAAAAGAGGGAAAAGAAAAGAAAAAAATAATTTAAGAAAATTAAATAATAAAGAAAGAGATACAGACAGATACAAAAAATGGAAAAAAATACAGAAATAAAGAAGAATAAAGAAAAAAACAGACCGAAAGAAAAAAAGCAAAAAATGCAGGCAGAGACATAAAAAAGAAATAAAAACATGGAAAATGAAATACAAATAATAAAGAAAGAGATACAAAAATTCAGAAAGTTCAAAAGAAAAAAGAAAAAAATACAGAGAGAGTAATTTAAAAAAATTATAAAAAGAGGGAAAATAAAATAAAAAATAATTTAAGAAAATTAAATAATAAAGAAAGAGATTCAGACAGATACAAAAAAGAAAAAAATACAGAAAGAATAATTAAAAAAATGTATAAAAAGAGGGAAAAGAAAAGAAAAAATAATTTAAGAAAATTAAATAATAAAGAAAGAGATACAAAAATTCAGAAAGTTCAAAAGAAAAAAGAAATAAATACAGTAATAAATAATAGATAAAAAAAGATACAGACAGAGGCATAAAAATAAACAAAAACAGGGAGAAGGAAAGAAAAAAAATGATAAAAATAACAAAATAAACAGAGATATAGAGACAAAAAAAGAAATAAAAATACAGAAAAAAAAGAAAGAAATACAGTAATAAATAATTGATAAAAAAGATACAGACAGAAACGGAAATGAAGAAATACTGACAGAGGCATAACAATAAATAAAAACAGGGAGAAGGAAAGAAAAAAAGTAAAAAAAAAATAATAATAATAAAGAAGGAAATACAGGCAGATAAATAAATTAAAGAAAAGAAAGAAAGAAAGATAGGAAAATACAAACAGAAAAAAAGAAGAAATACAGGCAGATGCCTAAAAATATTCATAAAACATCATAAATAATAAACAGAGAGTTACAGGTAGAGACAAAAAATAATGAAAGGAATGCAAATAAATAAAAAAATACAGGCAGAGACAGGAATAATTAAGTCTAGTCAGAACTAATAAAGAAAGCGATGGAGACGGACGTGTTTGAAGGGGCAGAATCTGTACATTTATAGAAGTAAGCATTCAGGTCAGATAAACATCCAGCCAGCGATTAAAAAACGCCCCCTGTCCTGTCCTGTCCTGTCCTGTCCTGTGTCCTCTCCATTATGGAAGTCGGGAGGCGTCCTTGTCGCTGCACCAGTGGCACTCTGTTATAAATATTAACACTGTATCTATAATAAGGATCCTGACCCCGTTTTATATTAGCTGAGAGGCACCGGGGAGCGGCCTTTGGACGCACAAACCCTGTTCAATAAAGCACCAGGAATAAAAAAGTGATGGGAAGGCTGCTTTGGAAGAGAAGAGATCTATCAGAGCACACTTTCTCATTCATAATTAAGCACCTTAATGTATTTCAATGGCCTCGATGCCTTAGTCATGTAGCACAATCTCTTCCCTCTAACGGATAACCCTCGAGTGAAGTGGCTCATCGCTAATGACGGCCTATATCACAAGAATCTCTTCCTACTCAGACGGGTTCAAAGCACACGACAGTCCCTGATAACCCTTCAACGGGAAGCAATTAGGCTAAACAGCTTTAGTAAACATCTCTCTCACCCAGTCCTGACTCCCAGCACTACAGGACGGCCACCTTTTGTAGGTGGACGAGACCAAACACGGGGAGAACATACGAACCACACTCAGGGAAAGGAAACGACAAAAAGAACAAACAAACACATTTTTATTCCGAATAATTGCTAAGAGCCTGGCCCGTTCATGTGGGGAAACTTTAGGCTCCTAATGACATTTCAAATCAACCGACTAACAATAGCGAGCCGTGTACGGCCATAACCCGTACCAGAACCTCAGAGGAACCCCCGAAACCAAACAGACCCTCAAGATCAAAGCTCAGGTCTCCACCCACACATCACTCCACTTCTCCATCTGGTACTCAGCAGAGAGAGATTCCTAGAACCATGCTCTGAACCCTTTCCTCGACTGACAAGACGTCAAGCTATTTCGGAACACGACTGCAGGGATTTACTTCCATTTAAACAGGAGGAACTGATGTTGTTTGATTTCGTTGTTGATTTACTTGGTCGTCCCAAAGTTGTAAGCAGTGTGGGTGGGGGTGTGACTTATACCACGTGAGCGGATGCTTGGCGCCGGTGTGCACGGCGGTCTTAGGGGCAGTTCCAGAGTCCAATACGTGGGTGATTTAACCCACACCAGCTGATGCTTTGCCACAGATCCTGGAGATCTCCGTTCCTTTGGTTTCTCTCGGTCACATGCTATATTATACTGGGAACGGTGTGGCTTACTGGTGAATTCTGGAACTACCAACATGCACATTTGGGCGCTTATTCAAATTTGTATTATTATTTATTTATAGGGTTTCAGAATTCTGACCGACCAGACTGAATTAGAGACCAATTTTATCTGTTAAACTTCATAAACAAAGAGAAAGAAAGAGAAAGAACAAACAAATGTTATTAAGCAGAAAACAGGCCATCTTTATACCATATTTGGTTGTTTTTTGGGGGATGGAACACTGACATGGGTCACTGACGGCCAAGACGGTTGCCAGGTCTGTTTATTCTACAGATTTGCCTTTATTGGGGCTCTGTTTCCATTGGCTGTGAAGTTGCCAATTAACTTTTAGTCCCACTTTTTTTGGAGACGCGTTATAAACTGGAGAAAATAAAGAATTGGATTTGCATTTTTATCCGAGTTTATCTGCTGATTGTAAAGTAGAAATGTGATGAATAAATTAATTAGGGGGTTTAAGAGCATGTAAAGTCGACTAAATAATAAATAGCATTGTATTTAAATCTGTTTTCTCTCTACTGTACTCTCATGCAGATAAAATAAGATAAAATCAAATCAAATAAAATAAGATAAAATAAAATCAAAAAAGATCAAATAAGATCAAATAAAATAAAATAAAATAAAATAAGATAAAATTAGCTAAAATAAAATAAAAAAAGATCAAATAAAATAAGACGAGATCAAATTAGATAAGATAAAAATAGATAAAATAAAATAAGATAAGATCAAATAAGATAAAATAAGGTAAAATAAAATAAAAAAGATAAAATAAAATAAGACAAGATCAAATTAGATTAGATAAAATTAGATAAGATAAAATAAGATAAAATTAGATAAGATAAGATAAAATTAGATTAAATAAAATAAGATAAGATTAGATAAGATAAAATAAGGTCAGATAAGATAAGATAAGATAAAATAAGATACGATAAAATTAGATAAGATACGATAAGATAGGATAAAATAAAATATTATAAGATAAAATAAGATAAATTTAGATAAGATAAGATAGGATAGGATAAGATAAAATATTATAAGATGAGATAAAATAAGATAAGGAATACACCGTGTGGTTTGTACTGGGGCTATAAAGAGAAGGCTCACACCTTGAGATGGCTCCT
Source organism: Parotocinclus cesarpintoi (assembly GCA_034780495.1). Lineage (NCBI taxonomy): Eukaryota > Metazoa > Chordata > Actinopteri > Siluriformes > Loricariidae > Parotocinclus > Parotocinclus cesarpintoi. The sequence goes on along the minus strand of JAUZSV010387137.1, from coordinate 447 downwards.
GCAGAAGCTTCATCAGAGCAGCTCCCATTATAAAACACTTCATAATGAAGAACGGTGGGTGGCCTGCTTGTGCAAATTCACTGAGCAACACAATCGTTTGAAAACAAATAGGATATTCTGCTCGAGAACATCCATCAGGAGCACAAATGGTAATTCCACAAGTGTGAGAGACAGTAAAATATGTTGATTAATGGACCTCTGGTGGAGAAATGAGAGATTTCAAGGAGAAAGGGCAACCGGAGTAATTTATTACCGCCATTAAAACGCTCTCTCCTAAAATTGCACCAAATTCGTCGACAGCATGACTCGGAAATGTTCCAAAAGGACTCCTTTAACCCCGGACTGCAGTTATTCAGTATAGAATTTATTATTATTATTAATAATTAATAATAACCAATAAATGAGTGTGGTAATAAAAATAATCCAGACTCTCCATATGGGGAGATT
>JAUZSV010387038.1:0-11195 GCA_034780495.1 Parotocinclus cesarpintoi | reverse complement strand
GTTTGTTTATCCTCTCAGAATGAGCACTGTGCTGCCTCTCCCGTTCACCGGCTTGTTAAACGTGAACAATGAGAGCTGATGCTGTTTACATGTACTGTGCTCTGTTCAATAACATGCACTTAGTGCGTTATAACAAATACATGCTCAAAACGAATGACATGTTATTAAAGGACACGTGTAGTAAGGATACGGGCTTTGTGTTGTTTGCCTTTTACCTGTAGGGAAAAGCATACAAGCATGGCAAAGCAACCAGCTCTGCAGCATTCTGGTGTGTGTGTGTGTGTGTGTGTGTGTCTCCTCTCCCCACCCATCTGTTTATACATTCTTTACTGCTTCATCTAATCCATTATTGCTACACCAGTACTATTGTGGCCAAGGTTAATTCACCTGTTTATAATAAAGAGCTAGCTCTCCAGACTATAGTGCTGATGTGTTTACAGCAGGACAGGATTGGCGCTTCAACCAGATTTCACACCTAAACAAAGACTTTTCTGAATGACCTAATTGAGATCAGTTTCGAGCTGCAGCCCTGCCATGCTCGGGGAAAAAAACACAAGCGAAAACATAGACTGAAAAACTGTAAATAATAACATTGCCAATAGCACAGCTTCACAAGCTGTAGAACATCTGTTGACATGTCACTAATCTTTCCATGATTGCAAGAGCATTTCAACATTTTGGTTAATTTGACTGGATATTTCCCTGCGATGAATGCTAATTTAGTCAAGAAATTACTGTGACATCCTGCAGAGGGATTTGTGCTAAATCAAGGTGTTTCAGCCCAGGTATCTTTGACGTTATCTGTGATACGCTTAAGGCCACTTTATTAGACACACCTTTTCGACTTCATGCTAATACAGATATCTATTTGGGCCAAACACATTACTCATATAGACATGGTCATGTAGACAATGTGCCGAAGTACAAACCGAGCGTCAGAATGGGAAAGAGAGGTCATTTCAGTGACTTCGACCTTGGCATGGTTGTTGGTGCTAGACAGGCTGGTCTGAGTATTTCAGAAAATGGGAATTTCATGCAGAAGCGGGTCTAAAAAATGAGAAAATATCCAGTAAGTGGCAGGTCTCTGCGTGAAAATTTCAGAGGTCAAAGGTCAGACTGGTTTGAGCTGATAGGAAGGCAACAGTAACTTAAATAAACACGTATTGCTTCTGTTGTACGCAGAATAACCTCTCTAAATGCATAACACATTGAACCATGAAGCAGATGGACTACAGCAGGAGAAGACCACACCAAATGCCACTCCTGTAAATTATGACCAAGCAGCTTAGTCCGCAATTAACCCAGGCTCACTAAAACTGGAAAAATGAAGTTTGTTTCCTGCTCTGACGAGTCATGCTTTCTGCTAAAGCATTCAGATGATATGTCAGAATTTGGTGTAAACAACATGAAAGCATGACTCCATCCTGCATTGTATCAACGTTTCAGGATGTTGTTGGTGGTGTAATGGTGTGGGAGATATTTTTTGGGAGATTTTGAGCCCTATAATATCAACTGAGCATCTTTTAAACACTTGTTTAAAGTCTTGTTTCTGACTATGTCCATCCAATTACGATCTCAGTGTATAATCTTCTGATGGCTACTTTCAGCAGGATAACATGCCATGTCACAAAGCTCACATTAACTCAAACTGGTTTCTTGAACAATAAAACTGGTTTCTTGAACAATAAGTTGACTGTACTCAAACAGCCTCCGCAGCCATAAGATCTAAATCCAACAGACCACATTTGGGATGTGGCGGAAAGGGAGATTCGCATCAATTAATGTGCAGCTGACAAATCTGCAGCAACTGTAAGATGCTATGATGTCAATATGCACCAAAGTTTCTGAGAAATGTTTTATGCAAATTGCTGATTTTTTTCCATAAAGAATTAAGGTGCTTCTGAAGGTCCCTGTAATAGTAAACATGTAGCTAAATAAGTGACCAGTGTGTGCACAGACATTTTAATAGTTGGGCTATTTAGCAATATCATTTTTATTTCTTAATACATGAACATCATTATACAATTTTTAAAAGTTAGAACATTAATAACGTAATATTTTCTTACTGTATTGCTGTGTATTGTATGGATTCAGCAAAACATTTTTGCCATATTGCCAATCCTTTATTGTTGTGGTGTTTTGGGAGCTGCATGGTTTATTTCTATGGTTAGCTAAGAAAAGTTGAACTGTAAGACACAGGAACAGGGTGTGTTTGTTACAAGGTCTGAAACTCTTGTTATTCACAATGCCTCAAAGCAGCTGGTGAAATGTAGTGCCTTAGACAGAAGTGTGAATTTCTGGTCTCTGGAGAGGTATGAGGAATCCCAACAGTGCCCTGGTCAGCTTGAGGGAATGCCACTTGTTGACTCGAGATAGGGAGGGGTTTTACGTCGAGTGAGCGGTGATAAGTGTGAACCTGAGGACAAAGGCAGCTTGTTTTTCTTCTTCTCATTTTAGTTTCTGTTGTTCTGTGCCAATTAATGGGCAGCTAAAAGCACATTTCAGCTCTGTGGCAGTGATATATGGTCAAAGCAGTGTACCCTGATTTAGCCATTTAGCCATGATGAATGAGTGATCGTTCCAAGCCACGAGCTAGATGTGCTGTTGCTTTTTACTGCAGTCCTTGAAGTGCCTTTACAGCCACAATTCATCAGGAGATACGGCTCGTCTAAGTGGTCGGAACAAATATCATGCTGCTCGTTTCAAGTGTTTCTTTGTGAGGTACACGAGCAGCAGCAGAGAACATGGCGAACGCTGACCGGTGTTAAACGTGTTCAGCACATGAACCGCGCGCATGTGCTCCTGTACAGTAAGCCGTGGAAGTAACACGCAGAGTGGGGGATGTTTTCCTTGTGTTTAATCCAATCGAATAATGGAACCCTCGGCCACAAGCGCCATACCCTCTAATCCAATTAATTTTATAGACTTATGATATGCTTGATTTGATTGAACCCCCAGACTGTTTTGAATAAAAAGTGTCAGTGCACACTTGTTTATGAATTTCTTTATTGGCGTAATTCAATTATATGCCATAGGTTCAGTTGATCATTTTGCAGCATGCACCATACTGGGAGTTACTGTTTCAATCACATGCCCAAAGCAGGAAAGTGCTTGTGTCTGTTAGAGCTAGGGACAGAAAGCATTACTAACGCAATGCTCAAATTAAAGGATGATTCATGGATTTTATGGGTATTAAAGATTATGTCAGTGTATTATTTCTTTGACATTCCTTATTCCTGCTTGTCCTGGTCAGAGCCACCAGGGTCCAGTGAAAGTCAAAGCACAGAGGTAAGCGTGTACTATGTGGGGCGCCAGACTGTGGCAGAGTTGATACAGATTGCCGTTATAGCCACAGAGCTGTTGTAGCCATTGTCAGCTCCCTCAAACGATCAGCCAGTCTTGCCTGTGTGTGAAACCTGACCTGGTCAGAACAAACATTGGGACTCCCGCAGTGATGGTACTGGCATATTAGACCACTACCAAACATGAGTTCTGCTTATTCTAATATTCATTACTTTATTCTTTATGTTATTATATAGCATATGCCTTCATGATACAGTATTATTCAACTTATGCAAACTTTGGGCTTACCTGTTCAAATGAAATTTTGCTGATTTTCTGAATGGAAACAATTTGTAAATAACACGTCTTGCAGTGCAGGGTTGCATTTTTGCTTGTGCCCAGTGGACCCTGGAAGAGACTGCGGACCTTCATAATGTGACCCTATCCAGGGTAAATGTGGTTGAGAGTTTCACAACCTCATTGGCGTACAAACTTAAAAGTTAAAACAAATGTCAGTTACACTCTAGAATGTTCAGAGGGCTATGAGGCAAATTTTGTTTTGGCAGTATGTAACAGACAGATGCATTAGCATTAGGTCTGCTGTGTGCGCTCTCTCTCTCCTTTCTCTTTCTCTCTCCTTTCTCTCTCTCCATTCTCTCTGTCTTTCTCTCTCTCTCTCTCTCTCTGTCTGTCTGTCTGTCTGTCTGTCTGTCTGTCTTTCTCTCCCTTTGTCTCTCTCTCTCTCTATGTCTGTCTCTCTCTGTCTCTGTCTGTCTGTCTGTCTGTCTGTCTCTCTTTCTCTCTCTCTATGTCTCTCTCTCTCTCTGTGTCTCTGTCTCTCTCTCTCTCTGTCTCTGTGTCTTTCTCTCTGTCTCTGTTTCTCTGTCTGTCTGTAAATATATATATATATATTATAAAACATACTAAGTTTATTATGCTAAAAGCAGTACCGAGAAAAGAAGCTGAAAGTAAAACAATTAATCACACATTAGTGTGATAGGTTACTGATAGATTACTGAACAAGTTCTGCCTAGAAACAGCTTTCTCCTGACTCGAGACTTTTTTAAGACCTAGCACCAAACACTTACCCCATTTCGTTGACAACACAAAAGACTAAAAGCTCTTAAAGCTTTCTCCTCTTCTTTCGGCTCTGTAAGGAAACTGGACTGAATCTGTAGCCATGCAGAAGCGACCCTGTTTTATCCTCAGCAACCGAGTCCGGATACGGATGCTTCCCAATTAGCGCCCAGATTTACACGGGAGAAACGGACACAAATTCAGAGCTTTAAACTAAAGCCGGACACATTAAATACAGATAAAGCTGCTCTGGAAGAGAGAAGCGCAGAGCATCATGAGTAGAGTTTCTACCAGCTTTCCCTCCGGTCTTCTCCTTTCTTTGCTGCACTTCGGTAACCTTGCGGACAGAGGAGAAACTCTCGCCGCTGTTTGGGTGCCAAACCGCCGAGGTTTTCACTCACCGGCGGTGCCACGTCACTTTCGAACTCGTTAAAACCACCGGTAGCGTCGCCCTGACACTCGTTTTCGTCTCCGCTTGTTTCGTTAAAGACCACCGCCGCGGCACAGTACCGGTGTCACGCGCTGCCTCTTGAGCCGCTGCTCTTTTAAAGCCACTCTCGTGCGCCACCTGCTGCATAAATATGGCGCCAACGTGAACTCGGGGGCTGCGTCTCAAATCACAAGTCCTACTTATAAATAAAACCGGTCATCTAAATAAACTGAGTTAAAGAGAAAAGTGTGTGAACCAAACCATATGAACTGCCCAACATCAATTTATTAAATGATTAAAGATTAATATAGAGGAGCCTCGAGACCCTGACTGCTGGGACAAAATTAAAAAGAACCAGTGCACTGGATGGGTTTGTAGTCCAAGGTTGTAACTGCCAGATTGTGCTCGTCTTTATGGAATATAGTGCTCGTCTCTGGATATTATGGGTCTTCTACGAACTGTCAGCAGAAAGCTCACTGGACCCACGTGCAAGGCGATCAAGCCCCTGTGGACTGTGGACCACAAGGTCCAGGGTTCGAATCCCACCTCTGCCACAGCTGAGCAAGACCCTTAACCTACAATTGCTTGAATTGTAAGTCGCTCTGGATAAGGGCGTCTGCTAAATGCCATAAATGTAAATGTAAATATAATTTCTGAGGTTGTAGATAGGGCTGCAAAATTCTGGGAATTTTCAAAGTTGGGAAATTTACCATGGGAATTAACGGGAATAAATGGGTAATTATGGGGAATTAAATGGGAATTTTCAAAGCTAAACGTAAGAAACGTACATGTAGTTGGTAAAAAAAATGTACTGAAGCATAATCTTGGCTAAAATAATCAGATATGATACCAAAACAGTTGAATAGCAAAGCTGCTCCTCAGTCCCAGGTATTTTTTGGCACATTACACACTAAAGGGCTATTGGGACCACACACACCCAGTGCCACTGCTCATTCCTCCATCACATGTACAACAGATATCTAGTGATTTCTAGAAACCTGGCAGTCACCACTACTGAAAGCACACATTAGGACCAAATGAGGAGTTGTATTCTTTTGAGCGGTTTTTTTATTTGAGTAAACTTTTGATTGTTCAATGAAAGAATTAAGCATTTTTAAAGTTCTGCTTGCAGCTAACTGTGTCATAGTTATTATTTGTATTGTTTTGCCTGCTGTATTGTTGTGAATGTAGTATTTTTATTACAATGTAATGCTGTTGATAAAAACACGGTACATCAATCATAGTGTTTGATACAGTTCCTTTAAATTATACAATGTTTTCTACTAATTCCAATAAATTCCCAAAGTTCCCCAAATTTCAAAGGAACGTTTGCATTTTGGAATATTTCCAAAGTTCCAGTGCTAAAGTTCCCATGGAAAGTTAACGGCAATGTATCGAAAATTTTACACCCCTTTGCAACCCAAGTTGTAGAACTATGTAGCTGTAAGCTTTCCTGAATAAGAGCCTCTACTACATGCTGTGAATGTACTGTATAATATCACTGAATGAAGCATTGCTAACAGCCCAGTCTTTCTCTTCCCATTAACCTACATTTGTCACTTTCTATTAAGAATCCGTTTAATCAATGTCTGTGAGATGGTGAAACATCAATAGTTGATCCCAGTAACGCAATGTGATGGTGTCATTTACACAACTCCCACTGATTCTTGGCCTTGCACATGAAGATTATAAGGCTTGAGTGCATCTGCTTCACCATGGAATCCCAACACATGGATACCTTCTTGCACTGATTATAGGTTAGTGCTACAATGAAATAATTTTTAATGTCATGTGCTGTATCTCTGCCTAAATGTTAAAAAACACCTGGGAAAGATGGAGCAGGACAGAAACTGACATACTTCTACGGGGGGAGGCTGGACATCACAGTCCAGACAGGAATGAAAACAGTCTTTAGAGTTTACAAAGACTGGAGCAATAAAGAAAAGAATCCAGTGAGCAGCAGTTCTGCAAAACAGAAAAGATTTCCTGTTCGCACGGCATGCCAAACCTTGGCAGAAATGGGCGACAGTGGTAGAAGACCATGTAGGGTTACACGTCTGCCTGCAAAGAACAGAAAGCTAAAGCTGCAGTAAGCACAGGTTCATTAAAACTGGACAGCTAAAGACTGAGAAAACAATGTGACATTAGTGACGCATTGTTGCTGACCAAGTGTATCTCTTCATGGACACGTCTTACCACAGCTACTTTTAGCATTATAATGCACTATGTCACACAGCAAAAGTCAACCTGGTTTCATGACCATGGAAATGAGAACTGAGGTGTTCCAGAGCAAAGGGAGGTTTTGTGTTTCTGAAAGAAAAATCAGCACTGGCTGTTCTTCTATACGGTGCCAGAGCGTTTCTTCCTTCTGCCATCCTGTAGATATTGATCTGGTGTTTAATAAGACACTACATCACCTAATAAGTTTATTAAAATTGAAGTCTTGCCTGTCTGTAGCATATTTTTCTCACTTAGAACTAAGAAGTGAAAGATGCATTTGAAGGCCAAATCAAGATGTAGAGTACCAAGATAACATGACAAGGGCACATATTTATGGCACAAACAGTTAAGACGCAACCAATACATATTGCATGTGAAATAAAAAAAATATATGATGAGCTGTAATATTAAAGCCTCTGGCAGGTGTGTTTCAATGTGGTAGCCTAAGGTTCAAGACTATGAATAATATTACTTTAACCATGTCACATTGCAAAATGTGTAGGAATGGTTTGAAGTACAAAGCTGACCAAGTTCCACAGATCTCAAGTTTCACAGAACTCCAAGTTCCACAGATCTCAATCTGATTAAGCATATACGAGATGTATACTGTTCACAAAAATCAGGGGATAAATGTGATCTATGGAGGCTTACAACTTACAGGATCTGCTGCTAATGTTTTGGTCCCTGATGGGATGGCACAGGATGTCTTGTGGAGACCATGCCTTGAAATGTGAAATAACAGATCTACAGGACAATCGACAGGTGGCTTTAACATCACGGCTGATAAATATGTATATGTATGTACATTACATAAAGTAAGTAACAAACTGATTTAAAATATGACTGAGTCCACATCTTTTCCTCACTACATTTATCACTTCTGTCCCTGTAACACAGCCTGTAATAAAGTTATATTTTTATTCAATTACATAATATTATAGTTAAAACATTGAGACTTTTTGAGTGAAACAAAGCAAAATTTATTGTGGTAACATACAAGAATTACATTATGGGGAAAAGACTTCAGTTAAAGAAAATCTCACATCGGATCAATTCCAACCTCTGTGCAATTAAAAAACAAACAAAAAAAACAAAACAGATGTACCCTCATGTTGGACAGGGTACTGCTGTACTTTAATAGACATGGCAATTGGAGGACTGACACTAATCTCAACAGGCAGTTACCTCAGAGTTATCTGACACTCATGTCAGATTACAGTTATATGCTAAAATTAATTCACATGGGTATCGATTGAATTACCTCAGTGATTCTCAAATAGGTGGTTGTTGCTCTTGACTGCAGAGAAATGAAAATAATAAATCTCATTCAAACCAATAATCAAAACATTTGAGAGGATTTAATTTGGCGTATGACGGCGGCATGTTCTGTATATTCAATTCCTGATCAACCTTTCTTACAGTTTTTATATAACCAATGTAAGAAGTAACTATGGTGAAAGCACTATGCACAAAACCAGTGACGGTCCAACACGGTTATGATCCATCAAACAGAATGAAAGCAGAAGAGCTTCAAATAGAACTACTATGGGATAACTTTTCCAGTTTAGACTGATTGTAGTAATGCCAAACAAGATATCGGATATGGAATAAGTAAGCATGACCATTCAGGGTTAAATAGGATAAGGCGAGCATCAAATGTTGCTGCAGTCGTGCCGCATCAAATGACTGATTAATCACAAAACAGCAAAACCTGTTTTAACTATGGAAGTTTGCAGGTGAGGTGATTCCATAGTTCAAAGTAAATAAGGTTGTACAGTATGCATTCATATCCAACCTGTACAATATGCAGTTATGCAATAAGCAATTGGGTGCCAAAAATTCCATAAAGAAAGTTGGGAAAGGGAAGAAGCAACTTAAAAAAATCCACTAACAAAAAACCTACTGCTACTGATGACAAAAACAAGAGGGACAATTAATAAGGAGGCACATACACAACCTCCATAGCAGAACATTACTATCTATGCGCACACTGGCATCGAAGCAAGCGAAAAACATGAGCACAGCAGCCTCTTTCAGCATGTTCATTTACAGCACAGACATACAGAGAGAATCTCACCTGTCTGCCCTTCTACTTTAACAAAAGGCCTTAAATATGATTTGGGACGCTGTTTTTTTTGGATGCGTTTTACTCAGACATCCCGGGACAAACTCATGTTTATACATGGGATTATTCAACCCAAGACCTTGGTGGGGTCGGGTTTAGGGTGCATTTTAATTTTGCCCAAATTGATTTTGCCGAAGCAGGTCAGATGATTTCAAAAGAACTAAATAAACATTGTGACACTGTCTGTGGTGGAAGCATTAAGATTTTTGCACAGTTCTAGAGAGCCAGAAGCTGCTCACGATGAAGACCTGCACTACTCATAGAACTAAAAGAACCCGTTCTGAATGCGAGAATTAGCTGTAGCTCTTCGTACTAATTTAGAGCAGTCACCAAAATCTTCTGAAAGTCTATTGATTCCTGACTCCAGTCTCCTTCACACCAGCGAGCACAGGACCGTTTGTGTGACGGGTTAACTTTGGTGGCTTACCAGAAGGCTTCAGGTATGTCTGGGTTACTTCTTGGCAAACCTGTGACTGCACATTTTCTATACTCCCTGTAGAGTTTAACAAGTCAATAAACTCATTTTTGTTTCCTCTCCAAATCTACCACCGAATGGCTGCAATTTAAAGAAAAACTTTTTAAGATGGAGATGAAAACATGAGAAATCTCAGATCTCTTGACCACATCCATTTTTCCTTTGTTAAAAATTATATATTCCATTGTTATATACCATTTAAGACTCATCTATTGTCAACCAAGCGATATCTCTTGTAGGCTTTACATTTCTGTACTTCAGTTTCAGCCAGAAAACTCTCCTCAAAGTTGAATCTTTCTTCAGTGACTCCTAGCACCATTTTCAGAGATGACACCACCACCCAAAAAAAAAAAAGAATAAAAGACAACCCTCAGATTTTTCCAGTCGTTTCAAAGTTGCTTGGTGGCAATATCTGAAAGTCAGATCCCAACTTTGAAGGGAAAATTTTCCCCAAATCAGCTGCTTGAAAGCGTTCTAGAACAATTTTATTTGATCATTTTTTTTTAAAAGACGTCAACAATCTTTCAGCTTGTGGAGACAACTGAGCAAGCGTGGCGTTTTTTGCAGGTAGTTTTATGAGAACTTCGTCTTCTCTCCGTCTCAGGTGGCAGAGCAAGGTCTGCGGCTGCCGGCTGCAGCCTGGCGAGAGAGAGGAGGCAGGTATGGGGCCGCCCTGCTCCCCAGGAGGTGCCTCGACTATGCGGAGTTGCAGATCGAAGATCTCGGTTTGGTTTCCCCTCCTACATAGTCTCCTCCTATGCTGCGTCACCTCCTCTCTCCTTCCCATTGTGAGGGAGTGGTGAGGTGGTTTCCACCCTCCACTCTCTTTCGTTCCCTCTCTTCTTGTCCTGCTTTACTCCCTCTTTTTTCACACGTGTGATTGGTTTGATTCCTGTTGTTCTCACACCATGGTGCTTCAGTTCTAACAGTGGAAAACGGGCATCCATGTTTGTTCTTTTTTATATTTACCCAGATTTAAAATGCTGATGAACTAAGCTCAGCTTAGGCCTAGCTCCCGTTCCAACAACCTGAGGGGAAAAGAGATAAATGATATCAATCAATATCACTGCTACACTCAGTACTAGAGTAGCCACTGCACAGGCTCGCATCACAAATGTTACTGCAATTGAAAGGTCTAACAGCATATCCGCAATGCTGCACACGACATGTCCTGTGGGTTTTGATTCACCCTTTGAGTCTCAATTTAATAAATCCGTGGTAAATGAATCTATGGTAAGAGCCAGCTGACAGTTCCTGAGGGCTGAGTGAACCCTTTTAAACTGAAGCTCTGTGGTGTGTTTATGAGACCACACAACAGACTGCATACTAGGCTTGGGCGGTATGAGGGTATTTCGGTATACCACGGTATTTAAATACGGTGACGGTATTGTAAAATGGTGACCATACTTTCCGCACTAGAATGCGCACCTAAAAGCCTTACATTTTCCCAGAAATGCGTTCACCATTCTGTATTTTATGTGCAGATGCAGTTTTGTAGACTTACAGTCATAAGGACGATGGAATTAAAACGTGCTATGTTAAATCACCACTGAGACTGTAAAGTATAAGACTTAGGTAATCAAATA
>JAUZSV010387037.1:0-18962 GCA_034780495.1 Parotocinclus cesarpintoi | reverse complement strand
CTAATTCACGTTCAAGTTCTTTATTAAAAATGTGTTGCGTTCAGTTCAACGTTCACGAAAAAATGAGCGTGTTCAATAACCGCGTTCTTTTGAACTCGTTCACGTACAACACTGTTCAAGAGTTAAATCACCGATTGTTAGACTGAGCTTCACTGATTCTGCATCGAATCTAAAATGTGCGGATTCGAGCTCGTTGATACAGAATTAGGAAACAAGACGGCAGCATTTTAAAGACGTGTTTTCTCTCACGTTCAGCGCTTCTAAATCGTCGTGTCTTTTAAACGAATCAGGGGGGGGGATACAGACGCAGACGGTGTGACTTACACGATTACGTGCCACTAGTAAGCCCCGCCCATGACTGAGCGTCCATTATAATACAGTGTGTAGAGGCGTAGGCTCTTCAGAGCTGCTGCAGGACAGGATTTAGCCGTACTCGTGCTTTGTTTGCTTTTCAGCGCACCAGTTGTTTTTGTTTTAGCGAGCGCATCTCTTATATAACATCCTCAGCGTTTTTGTCTGTATTAGACATCGGTATTGAGCTAACGTTAGCTAGCGCCTTCCAACCACAGAGATTTTACTCCATCTTTCATCACTCACTTTTTATCTTTCACAGTAGTCGCAGTTAAAAACAGAGACGTAGTTTCGATTTAGATGGCAAGCTTCCCAGATTTTGTCAACGAAAATGAAATAGGTAAGTGTATCGCTTCCCAGTGACGGGCTTTATTGTGGGGGCTTGTTTGAATATGGATGGCAGCGTGGATGGGGGAAGGGACTATTTGGTTGGTTCGCGTTTACTCACGTAACCTCCCCTGAATAATTAATTCCTACTTTTCCCTTTACTTTGAAACGCTCACTTTGTGTCTGATATACTCATTTACTCTCTTCCTATGTCTGATTGTGTTAGATTTGCAGAACTTGAATTATAAGCTGGTTTTTCGTCCTAAAATTAACCACTTTGCTGTACCATATTGGTTTTCGCAGGTCTAGCAGTTAACCTCTGTTTCTAAGCTTTCAAATGGATTAAAATTTGACGATAAGTAAAAAGTTAATGTTCTATTATTATTCGGATTATAGATTGTCCGGGAGAATAGCAGGACTAGATCTGATACAACACCATGCGATACTTAAAATGATCTATTTAACGTTAGTATAAGTTGCAATTCGATTTTGTGTCAAGTCCCATAAATAGATCATTCCCATTTTCCAATAAGCGTTAAATAATAAAACAAAACATTGTTTCCTGAATGAGTCGTTGCAGTTCAGATCCTCTGAGCCATATTGTGAGGAATGTCAAATGAGTAATTATTAGTAATATATGTAGCGATTTTGTGACTCCGGTACAAGGCAACGATCTAAACCAAATAAGCCCTCTTTTAAAGTATTCCGTACAAGTTGTCTGCCTTGGAATGGAGATACGATTCAGATCATACGTCCCCCTTTATAAAGGAATTGCGGAGTGTTTAGAAATGTAAACTTTAACTGACAGAAGTCAAATTTAAACTGAAATCGATCCTCACTCGGTCTCAGACACGCCGCCTCTTCTCTCACCAACACTACTCACAATCCTGCCATGTATACATGTCACACTCGTACACTGATCCATCTCACACACACACACACACACACACACATGCTTCCCATCTCTCCCCTAATGAAGGAAAGTGGAGTTTGTAAACAAAGCAGGCGATTATTTAAGCAAGTCATTTCGTTCCTTATCGTAACACGTGATGTCGACTTCACCTTCTCTATGGCAGCAGGATGACTCATACCACAGCGGAAGCGGATATGCAATCATTAACTTAAATCTGACATTGCTCTTATCTTTCCTATCAGATAATCAACGTAAGAAACGTTACCTTGATAAACATGAACCTGACTGCAAGTTCTGATCATCTGCTAGTAGGGAGTGAAACCCTAGGGGAAGCTGACGAGGAAAACTGGCACAATTTCAGTAGTGCAATCTGTTATCTGTTGCTCTTGCAGCCAGGTTCTTTGTTTTGCGCTAATAAAAATGAATTTCCATGTTGTATAGATTTTACCTGCGCTTGTCATGCCTGTATTCATCCTCTGTGTAACCTGAGGGAAAACTGTAATGCACAAACCTCCCCTGACAGGTGGAGGTAATTAAAATTCTGTCAAATGCAGGAACGTGGTACGAAAGTATCCAGTAGAATATTTATGGAATATTTTTTTTAATGTAATAGCCCCAGTAAGATATCCCCTAATATGTGAGAGCAGTGTATTTGTAGATAGCTGGAAAACAGTGCAGTGGTTACACAGTGCCTAGAGCTGTTGCTTGACAGTTTAAGAGACCTGGGTTCCAGGATTGGCTGCTGTGGAGTTTGCATATTCTCCATGGGTGCAGTGTGTCTCCCTGGGTTTCTTTTAGGTACTTTGAATTCCTGTTGCATTCCCAATACATGGTCAGCTGAAATCTCTAGAGCCCGTGTGTGTGCGCATGCATGCATGCATAAACCTTGCAATGGACAAGTGCTCTTTCTTTATTCCGTATGGGAAATGTGTTTCTGAAGGTTGTTTTGAAGGTTGTTTTTCGTCAGGCATAAGCTGGACAAAAAGACTCTGTTTAAAAACTTAATGAAACCATGGCTGTTTCTGTGATGTCATGGACTAAGCGTGCAGATTTTGATCTCTAGTTGTTCACAATAAGAACAGTAATATCTTAAGTGATCCAGGTATTGTGTGCTACCAATTACTAATTATCTTCTCCCTAATTTCTAGCTAAAGCCAAGTTCATAGGAGAACTGCTAGCTCCCGTGGCTCCCTTTGACCAGAAGTCTGGGCAGGAAACGTGGACTGTGGCTTTTGCTCCTGATGGTTCCTACTTTGCTTGGTCTCAAGGGCATCGCATAGTACGGCTTGTACCTTGGAAAAAATGCATAACCAACTTGTAAGTTTGTACAGTATGATGTAGTGATGATCTCTAACTTCTTGTTGAAAGAATATTCTTGTCTTTACAGTTTCTTTCTGTCTGCATGTGAGTGTATAGTTGCAACTACTATCCTAGTATCCTATACTAGTTGAGCAATACTGAAGTTGTACTAGAGACCAGGTTTGATAACTGCTGGAATACTGTTGTATAATAACTTTTGTATAAAAGGTTTAAGGTTATGAGCACGTTGTTCCACGACATTTCTATTTACTCAGTGGTTTCAAGGAATACAGTACACAGGCTAATAGAGAGAGATATTAGTTTATTGGTGTTGTATTACTGCAGAGAGCTTTATGGTGAGAGATATTGAATTTACCAAGCATCTGTATCTGCATTTTAGTGCTGTGCGAGTATGGCTTCTACCCAGAAAGTGATTGCAAGGTTTGATTCCAACAATGATCATATGACAATGATTCAGTTAATGCTCAAACAGGACATTGTTGTTGTCACATACACTCATCATCTCACTGTTTGAGTGTGCTTAACAACAACAAGCCAGTGACTGATAAACTCAGTTATTCAATAATTTATCAGCACAAAGGAAAACAGCCTTTTTCTATAGGGGCTATAAAATGTGAGCTTTGGAGAGTTTTATGTACTACAAAAGGTCATGTGTGGATGATAAGGGATCATTCCTCTAGTATTTAGATCTAGTTTATTAGAATACATCTGATATGGGATTTCCCTCTGTATTGAGGAGCACATTAAATGCAGGTCTGATTTAATGTAGGAAAGCATAATTCAGCACCAGTTACTTTGGTTACACGGTTGCTGTGTCCAGCCTCAAATTAAACAGGGAATTTTCCTTAAGACAAGAAGGCAGCTGTTTTGTTACACAATTATCTTTTTTTTTTTTTTTTCCCATAGCTCGTGATCCCCTTGTGATTTTTGTGAATTTGGAAATGATGCAGATGAACAAATGTTCACTGTTCTGTGTCTGATCACTGAAAGTTCACCTTTAGAGGAAAGATGAAGTCATGACAAACTTGTTTGTCTTATGCAACTCCTGCAGTTGGTCTAAAGGCTGCTCTTATCTGCTGTTCTTTAACACATCTTCAGTTCATAAACATGGCATGCATGCGAGACAAAACTACCAAGCAACTTTTAGTTAAGCAAATCATTTGAAGCTCTTAATATAAACAGCTTTATCAGTCAGAACTGAATGTATCTGTCAAAGACTTTAATTTGCGTCACAGTCACCTTTAACATCCGTTTTATCTTGGATAAATTCCAGCACCACCCTTGATCTGACTGGGAGATACATGGCAAAACAAATACCTATGTTTCTGGTTTTATGTACTCTTCTTAGCTCTATGAAGAAGGAAGATCGGCTAAATGGTGCTGGGACAAGGCATTCATCTAGGCAGGGTGACGACGGTGCTGTGGTTTCTGCCGAACCTCGAGAGCACACCATCGACTGTGGTGACATCGTGTGGGGATTGGCATTTGGCTCCTCCGTACCCGAGAAGCAGAGTCGTTGCGTAAACATTGAATGGCACCGCTTTAAATTCGGCCAACACCAACTAGTGCTGGCCACGGGCCTCAACAACGGCCGCATCAAGATCTGGGATGTGTATACAGGTGAGGGTGTTAGCAGTGAGAAAGCTGACCTTTATTGGCTATGCATTCTGAACGGTCTGATTTTTATGATTTATATTGACAATCAACATTACATGTTTATATATGGATTGCATAGCTTAACGTCTTTTGAGTGATGTAGCCTTCTCTCCATTTAATATTCGTTCAAACATATTGTCGTGATATACAGCATGATTTCCCAGTACAACAAAACCAATGCTAGTAATAGTGCAGATCTACAATGCTCATAAAAATTGGGGGATATTTTATTAATTTAGACATATTCCCTATTTTTTGTGAGCAGTATATTTAATCAGTACTGGTACTTTAGGGTCTTTTATAGCTTTGCTGACTCTCTACTTGTGCAACAAAATATCACACACAGATTTCACATACCCTGTGTTTATTTTTACGATGTTTTTATTTTGTAATTAAAATATGCATAAATTCTGTTCGCGTTATCAAGCGATATAAACAAAACGCACAGCTTTCTTAATTCTAGTAACACCACCTCTTACAGACCCCCATATAATTTTCTACATTTTCACTGGTCGTTTGGCATCACGTGACTGTGTCTGATGGAGGGTAATCTGGTTCGTAGTGTGGGGAATGCTACCACTCCCACTGCATGTTTGCTGTTGTGCTGGGGTTTTTTTGTCTCCGGGAGTAGAATGCAGAACATTTCAGGCAGTTAAATCCCTTTTTGGCAAGTAATGCGTATGGTTCAATGTTTGGCCCCTAGTGAGAAAAGTTTGGACATCCCTGACACACAGCACACATGCATTCTGTATTGATGGTATCAATGTGAACTCAATACACTTAACAGCATTTGCTTAAGAGTATCAATCACCACCTGTCTCTTCATAACAAATCCCTACATCTCTCGTACAGGAAAACTTTTGCTCAACCTCATGGATCACACAGACATTGTGCGAGACCTGACGTTTGCTCCAGATGGAAGTCTGGTTATAGTATCTGCATCCAGAGACAAAACACTACGTGTGTGGGACCTAAAGGATGATGGTGAGTCCTAGTAACCCTACATATTAATAAATACTGAAATCAGATTGGTTTCCTGGAAACACTAGAAAAGGGCTTCTGGCACCATTTGTCATTTCAGGCCTTAATATAAGGAGTGGATGGACAGCTTTCCTCTCCAGAATGTCTTCTTTCATTCATGTGAACATAACACCATGTCAGATATGTTATGCTTGGCTTTAGTTTTAGACACAACCTGGACTAACAAATGTAAATTCTCTCATAAATCTAATGGTGTCTGAATATCACATACAACAAACAGGATGAGGTCAGAAAACAATGGAACAAATGAGAAAAACACTTGATAGTATGCAAAAAATGTCTTAAATTAACTTTTAGTTCATTGTAAACAGTATGAAAAAAAAATATATATCATCTTTTATCCATTTAGTTTTTTTTTTTTGTTTTTTTTTTTATTATTTATTATTATTTTTTTTTTAAACTGACTCACATTCTGAGAAAGATGGGTTGGTAAAGGGTTTACCACTTTGTAATGTTGCCAGGATATCCAACAATGTTTCAGGTGCCATTTTGCCCACATTGTTCTTGAAAACTAGTTTTGTTTTAAAATTCACACACTCTTGATTTCTGCATTAGTTCTGCCATTTTTTTTATTTCCCCCAGTTTTGTGAGCAGTATATTTTCATAGTAAAGTGTCATTTGTGACGGTAATTATGCTTCACAAAAACTTGCCACTGTGGTTATACCTACTATTGAGGGCGGCTCAGTGGGTAATCTTGTCGCCTCACAGCAGGAAGGTTCTGGATTTTATTTCAGGCTGAGTTCTTTCTGTGTGGGCAGAACTAAAATTGTTCTGTTGTTTTGTTTTAAAAATTAAAACAAAACACTAAAATTGTGCCCCCAACCTGATTACTAGTTTTTATAAGCCATTGAATGTGGCTGTAAACATGTCTGTCGTTGAATGGCATTTGATGCTGGAAAGCCACGTTAAATAAACAAACCAAATATCAGCTGTTGGTGAACAATGGTTCTTAATGCAGTGCTGTGTGAGGGATCTGCAAATGTTAATATAAATTCCTTCCTATATTTAATGAACATTGTTCATTTTTATACATTTTAATAACTTTCTACCAGACAAAACAGGAAATATATTTGGGCTATAACGTCTGCAAGAATATCATTGATGTCAGATGCATTATCTTCATAATTTGCGTTTTTAATACTCCTTCCATCCTTCCATTATCTTCCGCTTAATTCACACGGGGTCGCGGGCCTCT
This sequence comes from Parotocinclus cesarpintoi, assembly GCA_034780495.1. Taxonomy (NCBI): domain Eukaryota; kingdom Metazoa; phylum Chordata; class Actinopteri; order Siluriformes; family Loricariidae; genus Parotocinclus; species Parotocinclus cesarpintoi. Next base: position 12,158 of record JAUZSV010387037.1, on the reverse strand, counting down.
GGGCACAAGTGTGGAACAACTCTAGACAGGGTGCCAATCCATCGTAGGGCACACTAAGGGCCACTATAGAAACACCAATTAACCTGTGGGAGGAAACCCACACAGACACAGGGAGGATATGCAGACTCCACCTAGAAACGACCCAGGCCGCTCCACCCTGGGATTAAACCCCGGACAGCAGCAGTACTACGCAGCATGCTGCCCAATTTCAATAATGTCCCAACCTCTTTTTTTTTTTTTTTTTTTTTTTAAATTGGGGCCATACTTTCGATTATATTAAAGAAGTCTAGAAATGTTAAATGTCTTATGACATTTCGAAATGTATTCCTCCCACATTCCAGAAATGTGTGTTGCGTGCTCTCTGGTGATTTAAAGCAAGACTTTCTTTAACGCCTTGCTGTTCGAGGTCCAAGTTGTGTAATGTAGTTTTGCACTTTGTTTTTGTAGGGAACATGATGAAAGTGCTGCGGGGCCATCAGAACTGGGTCTACTGCAGTGCATTCTCTCCAGACTCTAAAGTGCTCTGCTCTGTGGGGGCTGGCAAAGCAGTATGTACTTTTGATCATAAGCTTTACCTGTTCTGTGCTTTTTTTTTTCTCGTTATATTTGGGTTTTTTTTCAATATATTGCTTTAATGTAATTAGTTATTCAGTGACAATGTAGTGAATCGTTACCTACAGGAAATGCTCACCTTCACATTCTGCTCTTGAAGCCATGCCTGTAGTTTCAGATTTGTTGCCATTTTGTTCTTTGTTTGAATAGTGACTTACCATGTGCATGTTTAGAACCAAAATCTTAAACATCTTAATTGCTCTGGGCATAATAACCAGCATTCTTACTCTTAATTCATATGAAACTCAATGATATTTTAATGAAAACTACATTTCACATGTTTGAATCTCGGCTCAAGAAGGTACCACATTTGACTGCACTGTGGTTCTTAGTCTCTTTTAGCCCATATGGCTTTCATTATCCTTTGAGTGGAGCCAACTAATCACATGGCCCACGCGTTGGCTGCGACACCTGAAATATCATCTGGCCCCTCAATGCTAGGCTAGTTCTCCTGCCTTGAGCAGACTACAGTCGTTGTACTGTGCGGTTGTGTGTGTGTGTGTCCATAAGTGTCTTGCTTTCCCTGTCCCAGGTGGAGGCAGAACTGTGTGTGAGTGGTATTGAGGGGAAGTACGCGGGGCACGGCTTCCATCGCGCCCCCTGCTGGACGCTCATGTGCCCGTGCCCGCACCCCTAGGGGCCTCCGTGCTCCTGGCCGCAGGGGCTTCCTGTACGTAGGTGCTGCTCCATGTCTGTCTATCTGCTGTTGCATTTCATGCACCCTTTATTATATTTTTCAGTGCATCCAGGAAGAGTTTACATTTCTTGTAGAGTTCCCGCTCCTCCTCCTGCGCCTTTTGTCCTTCCATCTGTATTTACCATACCAGTCACCGTACTTGCTCATGTAACCCTCCTCTTTGATTCTTCCCCTGTCAGTTCCAGCAGATCCTCATGTTTCTTGCTGTACCCTTAGGTTTCAGGCAGTAGAGAAGCAGTCTGTGCCAGTCCCCTGCTGGTGTGCTCCATTTGGGAAATCTCATTCCACAAATTTTTGTATCAGAGTTAAGGGTGCAGGGCTTATGTTGGTGGCATCTGTGGAGAATGAAAGGGCTCTTTATAACCTTGTAATATCTATAAATTTTTTTAAAAACATATGTGCATTTATAGTTGCCTCAGCCTGCCCAGGCACAGCTATGGTGTACTGTATAATATTTTAAGGGAATGCTTGCACTATGCCCGGTTGCCTGATCATGATATTCCCCACTCCATTCTGTGCCTGAGCATGCATACATCATCTTGATTTTACTTCAAAATGTGCTTGCACAACACAACTGTCTTCATGGTTGTGCTCCTCAGCATGCCCAAAACATAACAGAAAATAACAGCCATGTCGTAATTTCATAAATGTATTGCATATCAGGTACTTATGCTACATGCATAAGAAATTTATGGTGGCAGCTGATGTTGTTCCCTGCTTGGGCACAGCTAGTGATTGCACTACTTATGTACTGTAGCCAAGTCCAAATGAACTAGGCCATGACATGGAGCAATCACGCAAGTCAAACGAAGCACACTTTGGGTGTCAAATATGTTCTGGCATGGTACAAATTGCATACTGCCAGGTGGTTTGAATTGCTTTTCCAAAATAATTTTTGTAATTGTTAATTTAATAATTAGAATTGCTATTGTAAGATAGAACCCCAATGTAAAAGCAGACTGGGATGCTGGACACTGAAGCCCTTTCATCTCTTGATGCTGTGTAAAGGGGAGTTTAATCTGCACTATAAGCCATACAAGCTACACTAACTGTCTCAATAATATAGAACCCAGCTGTTGTAATGAAAATGATTGCTTTTGCTCTTGTACAGTGTCTGCTAAATTAACTTTAAGCAAGAAACTTTGTCATTTATTGTAGTGCACAGACCGTTTTCTGAACATGTACACTGTGCTTGAGCAAAGAATGTTTGAAATGTGCAATTGTCACCTGCTGCTTTTTTGTGTTTGCCAAAAGCGTCAACCTTTTGGCCATCAAATTTTCTCTTCTCTTGCAGTATCTGTCTCCTTGTAGGTCTCCGCCGGCATGGGGCGAGCCTATTGTAATCTCACGTGAACTAAAACTCTGAAAGGGGATACCAGTGCAGTAACAATATGTTACCTTAAGTTACTACTTGTTTGTATTTTTTTACCATTTTCTTTAGTTATTCTTTCTCTCTGTGTTTTAGCTGCATTCTATTGTATTAATACAGCCAGTAATGTTAGCTGTCTTTGTGAAGCATGTATCTTTTTGAATTTTAGACATATCTTGCTTTTCTACTTTATCATTTTGAGGTGTAATGATTATTGTCCAGAGACTGTTTAGCAATGATTTGCTGTTTGAATAGCATGGACTAAACTATTTTGTTTCCTCTACTTTGTAATGCTAAAAAAAAGTGTTCATGAGCATATACTGATCTTAACTTCATTTGACCATAATTGTTTCTAAAGTAATCAATCTTGTTTTATCTAAATTATTTGCTGTGGTGCTTTGAAGTGCTGCAATGTTTTATAATAATCAGTCATTTTGTTACTTTAAAGGTATTCCTGTGGGACATGGATAAATACAGCCTGATTCGTAAGCTGGAGGGCCACCATAACGACGTGGTGTCCTGCGAGTTCTCTCCTGATGGAGCTCTGCTGGTCACAGCTTCCTATGACACCCGCGTCATTGTGTGGGACCCTCACACTGCTACTGTACTACTTGAGCTAGGGTAAGGCGTCAGAACAAAATAGTTCATCATGTTACCACTGTCCAAATTTGCCTTCTCTTATGTCCCCTTTCCCATTTCTCCTTTCAGGCACCTCTTCCCTCCTCCCTCTCCCATATTTGCAGGCGGTGCTAACGATCGCTGGGTTCGCTCTGTGGCTTTTTGTCACGATGGCCGCCACGTTGCCAGTGTCACCGACGATAGGTAGGGCCTTCCTGACACGGGTGTAAGAGAAAACCGTTTTCACTGGTTGTTTGTATGTAATAAGTGTTGGCAGTTATTTTGGAAAGCACCGAACACTGGGCAGCGGTAGCTGTAATAGACGCAGCTTTGTCGTTCTGTGTTTTATTGCTAGGCCTCACTACTGGCAGAGATCGCATGCTCTCACATGACGGTCATTAATCACCAGCAAGGTTCCTAAATTCTGCTTGCGACTCCGCCTCTGTTCAGATGGATTCTGATTGGCTGGCCGGTGGGAGGGTTTGATAGGGGTGGGTGTAGAGGGTGTGGCTTAACCCTGGCAAGGGAAATGTAAACTTCTGTTCTTGACAAAATGGCTCTCTTGGATTGCAGAGAGAACTGTAGTGTTTTCACCTAAAATAAAAGTACATGTCACTGTTGTGTCCTCAATGATGTATGATTTTCTCATCTTTGTGATTTGAGTTCAGACATTTCTGGCCAACTCTTAGTACTTTTATTTCTTTATTAGAGTTCTGTTAAAGCATAAACTTGGTAGGGAGAAATTATAGTGGCTGAAAGAGATAAAGATGCAGAATTTGTTGAGGTTCTCACTGTGGTCTGCTGGTTCCTTTGAACAGGTTGGTGCGATTCTGGAGCATAGATGAGAAGTCTCCTCAGGCCGTTGCCTCACTCACTAATGGGCTCTGCTGTGCCTTTTCCACGTACGGAAACATTTTAGCTGCTGGGTGAGTTTACCTTCGAATTCTACTCCACTAAAAAGATCTTGTTGTTTGTAATACTGATTACACTGTTTGCATTAAGGATATCATATTTAAATCACCTTGTCATTTGTGTATGTTAGTAGAACAAACAGACTTGCGTTTCCTGATAGGAGTTGAGTGTTTACTAAATGTATAGAAATATTTGAATTGATAACATATCTTTCATTACATATCATTGGTCGACCGACGTGATGGTTCTTTTTTTTTTTTTAGGAAGCAGGATGACAGTTGGAAAATAATAATATAAGTGAGACTTTGCTGAACTTTAATGATCATATTTAAACTATAAATATACTGTTTGTTTGAATTCTATATTATTAGTAAAAATTTAAATAAGCTTTTGTTACCAGAAGACAGCATTTAGTTTCTGGGTGAAACATGAACATGTTTAAATGAACAAATAGAGTAGTGAACATGATAGCTTTTTGTTTTTATTTCTAGTCCCTGTTAAGACCAGTGAGTTGTTATGTTGGAAACCGTTTTTGTATTCTCAGATATAGCCCTATCCTCCGTGCAGTAGTTTAAGGAATGGTGCTGTACTTGTTCAGGCTGAACGAGAACTTTTCTGTACATCTGCCTCCAAAACTGCTTTCCCATTTGGTCCATTCTTACTGTGATGTCATGCAAATGAAAAATAGAAAGACGTTCTAATCCTGGTGTTATTAATGTGAAACAAATTATGTTGTACATGTTACACAGACATTTCATAGTAGGGGGTTATTTCTGAGTGCACCCCAGAGCCATAATGCTCAGTAAATTACCTCTGCATTACTGATACCAGAGGTACATGTATTAGTACCATACCATAGTATGGTGATCACAAAGCCAGAGCTTGATGATCCTCACAAATCCTTCAGATCTTCTGTCTGGGAGCATTTTGGTTTTCCAGTAAATTACAAGCCTAAGTAGACACTTTAGATGTAGACCAGCACGATGTTCTGGCATTGTGCAAAGGGCTCAAATAAACAATCGGCTAATAAAAGGCAATTTTTCATAATTCTTACAGCTGATGGAGAACTCGTGTGTTCATACCACAGGAACGGTGAATGATTGTAGCTCTTAGAATGCAGGTTATTTAATGTCGTAGATGCAGTTTTTAGCTGTTCCTTCAGAATAGGTGCTTTTCTCACTGCGTAGAAACCCAGAGTGATGCAAGTTTGTGATGATTGGTAAGGCATAAGTACACATGTTGTGGACAACTGTCATTTTTAAATATACTTGTACTTATGGTAGCCAAATAAACAACAGATCTTTATTTAAATTATATTTAAATTATTATAAGAACCATGATGGTTCAGCAACCGTAGTATGACTTGCATCACTTTCTACTGGCAAAACCAAACAAAACCTGAGACGAGTTTTATACTGCTTAGACAAATTGGGGGATGCCTCAAAATTAAATATCCCCTAATGAAATATCCCCAAATTTTTCCGAGCAGTTGTAATTCCTCCTCATTTAGTCCCTATATCTATTTGGAATGGAAGCTCCCTGTGTAAACTGGTAAATAAATTAATTACTGACTTTTTAACTGAAATGTAAGCTTGTATTTGAGCGTAGTACGTGTTTAAAAGTGTGCCGTTTGCTCTGTTTCAGGTCACGTGATGGTGGTGTGCATTTTTGGGAGTGCCCACGCACCATTGCCAGCCTGCAGCACTTATGTCGCATGGCACTGCGGAGAGTACTGACTACGCAGCAAGTCTACACCCTGTCCGTCCCTCCCTGTTTGCAAGAGTACCTGGCCTACCGGAGCCTTTAACCCAGAATGCAAGTTATCACACTCAAAGAAAAACAAATCAAATAGTTGACCTTTTTAAGAAATGAAAAACTAAAGCAGAGGAGGAGCTTAATAGGTATTTCAGTTATTGAGATCACGTGCTGCACTTAACGAGTTCATGTTTTTGGCAATGTTAAAGTGAGGAACCATTTCTGCCCCTCATCCATATCAGGCAATGGCCTTTAGACACCCTTATCTTCAGAGTCACATTCCTTTTTTTTTTTTTTTTTTTTTTGTTGTTGTTTCCCCACTCCTCACTGAGTAACTGTAAGACAGCAGGAATGTCCATTTTTTGTCAGGGAGTTTGAAATGAATTGCAACTCTGCAGAAGTGGTTCTTGCTCAAATGGAAGTGGCAGGGAGAGAATAAAAGGTGCTCTGTGTATGTGCCGTGGCTTCACTAGGTGTGAATGGGGAAATAATGCAAGGTCTTTGTAAATACAGAGATGTGTGCTTGTTGTAAGAGTATTTATTAGATCAGGGATGTAGGCAGTGCCTCTCTTTTGTGCCTCTTGAGCAACCGAATTTTGTATGTCCACACCCAAATGCTGCCTCAGTTATAACAGCCTTCTCTCTGCCAACCTAACAGTAAACTGATGAGATGTTTTCCTCCTTGGTTTGTATATCATTATCTGTACATTATCTTGTAAATAAATGTAATGTATTGTGTACTTGTATAAAATATCTAAATGAGCTTTTTTTTGTGTTTTTATTATTTTCCCCTTTCTCAAATTATGATTGTATTGCTTTTAAAATGTTGTACATATAATTCTTGGGAAAATTTTGTGGCTCAACAGCAGCTTAACTCTGGTCGTAAGTTGCTCGTGAATGCGTCTACGGTCTCCCTCTTCCAAACTAAAGCTTCTGTAAATGTTGGTGGACTGCCAATATTTAGTACGCAGTTGTGTGGTGCTTGGTAATCATAACTTGTTTTTCATCCACCTGAAGCTTCTGTTTGATTAGTTCATCTACCTCTTAGATTGTGTGACAAGTTGGCTCTACTGGTAATTATATGGTTGAGGTGTTGAGTTAAAAATTGGTTGTTAGAAGATCTCTGTATGTGATTGAATGGTTGCTTTTTAGTCTGAGCATTGTTTCATCCATGCTCAAATAAAGAATGAAGCAATAAACAATGTCATCATAGCTGTTTAAAGCTGATGCCAAAGATCCCCTTGGATTCTTTGTTATATGTTATTCAGTGGTATTGGTATTCAGTATTAACCCCCAAACCCTTTCCTCTCTTACTCCAACTGTTTTTGGCTAAAACTTGAATATCTTGTGTAGCTGCTTTCGTGCTTGTTAAAGAATGCAAAACCATAAGCCTTCTGCTGATGGGGCTCAACACTAGTACTGTCAGCTGGTGTTGCTTGAGGTAGAGGTCACCAGTTTTGCTTCAATTTTCCCATAACTTTACACCATGATGCTGTATTTAGTAATGGCAACTGAAGAATCCTTAAGAGTTTGTTTTGTATGTTTTTGCATTTGAAGTAGAAATAAAGGCTTATTTCAAATAAAATGACTGAAGTTTGTGTTGTATACTGTCTAAAACGTAATGAAACTGCCTTCTAAATAGGTTTTGAAGATTTTGGTAGCACCCATAGCAATCAAACAGTAGATACAGGAAGAGTCTAAATACATAGGACATATCGCGTTCTGTGTTAAAGGCTGCCAACACCATTGTTGAGGTTTCTTTGTTGGTGGCTATGAGGGATGCAACAGTGCTGTGTGAAATTGGTGATCTTTTTGGGTGTTGGTTGTTGAAGTCTGTGGCTATGATATGGCTGCTGCGTTTCTTGGACATTAGAGTCGTTAATTACACCTTCAGTTAACTGTAACGAACAACAAAAGTTGAGAAATTTCTGTGTCGATAACATTTGAATCGCAAGAATTATCCGATTGTGGCAATCAATTTCTGTTCTTTGATATGCTATATGACCACATTCCTATAGGGGAAAAACTAGCCCTTGATCCAATATGCTGGCTTTCAAGATGGTGAGGTTGATCTCAAGGTCAACATGTTCCAGTCATAGCCCAAAAGAAAGACACCTCAGCCATTACTTGCTGAGTATTCAGATAAGTAATTTCCGTTTTGTTTCTGAAATAAAAGGGTGTCCTGTGACTTTTCACTTAACTGTACACTGTCAAATCTCTGTGTCAAGATGTAGTGTGGCTATTTTTAAGTGTAACATGTGGATGTGACATCTGCTCTTGCAAAGCAGTGGGTCCCTTAAGCTAAGAACAGGAACACCGAGTGCTGACTCATGTATTGGCATAAAATTGCAACACTGAACTACTGATTTCCAAACTGCTTCTGAAAGTACAAGTATCGTACTGTTTATCTAAGGTTTCATGGATTGTGTTTCTGCATATGAGCAGCCACACAAAATGTGCTATGCCAAGTATTTCCTAGAGCCTGAGTGTTGCAAATCTGTTGTTAGTGTTGAGAGGTGGAATGCGTTCTCTGGAGAGTAAAAACATACTTTATGAACAAGCAGGCTGACACATATCGCCTGAGTGAAGAGAATTCTGAATAATGCACCATACAATTATGCATTCCATGGTTTCTTACACTGGAGACCTGGTGAGGACTCCAGGAATGTTCAGCAATAGCCAAAACACTGACTTTATTCCTTTTAGCCGTTCTTTTGTAGAATAACTTGTGGGCTTAGAGTTGTTTTCTTGCCACGACTCTCATTCTCTTACAATTCAGTTCATTGACCGATGACCTAACAATTTAGACTTAGCTGATATAATTCAGATAAGTCAAACCCAATTGCAGCTAAACTGGCCTGACCCATGATACTACCATCATCAAGTTTTACAGATAGGAGAAGGTTCTTATGCTGGATTAGAGTGTTTCTTTCTTTCCCAGTTGCTTAATTTATTTATGGAGAGCAGCAACTTTTTATTTGCAACCCTGCCATGCACATCAATGTTGTTCAGTGTTTTCAGAAGGTTTGCCCACTTAATTTTAACCAATGTACAAGAGGCATTTAGTTGCTAAGAAGTTACATTGGGTGACCTCATGGACTATTACACATGTTGCTATTGGAGTGTTCTGTGTTGGTCACGCTAAGGGAGAAGAACACGTGCCTTGCATTTGTACACATCTGCCTAACCGAGGATGGTGGAGTCCAAACTCTTAAGGAAAAACTTTTCCAGTGTGCTAATACTTTTTGATGTCCATTCCATAACACACATCCAAAAGCTCATACTTCTTGTTCTTGTAATTGAATGGTGTGCCCACTCACACCTGGTTGTCATTCCTCTCAAGGTTTCTTCCTCTTAATCTCAGGGAGTTTTTCTTTTCCACTGACAATGTCTATTGTAAAAAGCGCTATACAAATAAAACTGAATTGAATTGAATTGGTTGTCATTCTATTGATTGAAAGCATCTGACTCTGTGACCATCATATTACTGCTAAAGAGGTTCAAACACTTTTGTCACTTGTCTTTTTGTAAAAATGTTGTTTCTTTGAAAATGCACCCATACGGGACTGAATACTAATAACTTTTTTCTTTTTTTTTTTCTTTTTTTTTTTTTAAGCGTGCATGTTATTGCTTATCAGCCCATTAGTTCACTTACTTTTGACTGTGGTATATGATGTTCTCAAAAGTTCAATGCACTTTGTTTTAGTAGCACATCTCATGCTGTGGTATATTGTTCTAAGTTTTTTCTGTGTGTACATGGGATCAATGTGAGATTCCACAGCTGCTCTACTTACCATGGGGCCCTGGTGAGGGCTTCAAACATCTTACATAGAAGTTCAGTTCCAGGATCAGTTCTACATGTAGCTATAGGTTAGAGGGTCAGTTCTTATAGAAATTGATAACAAACATTACAAAATATTTCATTATGGGATATTTGAAATATCCCCTCATTTTGTAAGCAGTATAGTTATAGGTTGGAGAATCAGTTGTTTAGATACACTGCTCGCAAAAAATTATGGGATATTTCAAAATGAATACAAAGAGGATCCCACAAGAACCTGATCCTGTCCATTCAGTGTGTTTTGACAGTTTTGGGTGACCATACACCCTACTGAACAGTCAAATGTGTGGCGCTCTGATCCAACATGCTTCTGTTCACACCAATGAATGTCACTTACTCAATCATAATAATTAAGTTTGCATCTCATTTACGTAATCAACAACTTTCTTTGACTTTTCATTTGGTTTTTTTATGATCATGTTTAATTCAACAAAATCAAATGATTTATTTCTTTATTCGCTTCATATTTATTTTGAAATATCCCCTAACTGTTGTGAGCATGGTCAGTTCTTCTTATAGTTATAGGTTGGAGGGTTGGAGAGGCTTGAAATATCAGCTAATTTATATAAGCAGTATAGATATAGAGTAAAGAGTCAATTCTTCACATGCAAGGTTTTTGCTTATTTGAGGCCATTTCATAGAAACATACTGGCCAATAAACTTTATTTTATTACATTCAGCAATGGAAGGTAGGATATTATGCCACAAAACAAGCTACTTTTTGAAAGTACAAAACATGGTTTGAGGCAGATTTCATTATTTCTCACTTGTCCTCTCAGCAATGAACACTGTGTTATTTATAGAAATCTATAAAGTATTGAGAAATCAATTTATTAAATTCACTGAGTATAACTGTATAAAATGCATGTTGTAAAATATGCCTATATTCGATATATTTTTCTTTGATTGTAATTTTATTGTTTCCCTAATTGCACAATGACATATCACTAAGGCTTGTAATAGTGGTTTCCAGCACAGGAGTTTTCAATAAATGCAGTTTAGAGCAATGAGTTTTAACTCTAGTTATGTTCTGTATTGCCTAATGCTTATGCAAACAAGACACAGGGACAAAATCCCCTCATTCACTGGTCTTTCCTACAATTGTTCATGCTTCCTGTTTTCTGGCTCCCTTGTACTGTGGAATACAAAATATTTTCTAATACTGAGAATATTCTCATATATATAGGTATATAGTATATAGGTCTTTGGTAGTTAGTTAGGTACCATGGTTTTGACATGACCTGATCATGGCACATCTTATACACGTATATCAGGTCCAGCAACATTCCTAAAAGTGTTCTAATGCACATTGCATGTTTACGTTTGTTGGTATATATACAGAGATGATTCAGTGCGTTTTTCATGCTCAGTTTGGGCGATCATTTATGCAATTAGATTATTTACCATATGCGGTTTCATCCCAGATTAATCTAAGAGAAAGTGAGTTTCCTGATAATCAAATACATACCCACTTTGTTGTCGTTTTTGTTTTTCATGTTTTTACACCATTTTCCATGATCATTATCATGGATGTCCAACACCAATCATTAGAAACCATATGGGACAGGTTTAGGCATGCCCTAAATGACATTCCAGTCCATCCCAGGGCTGGGCACAGGCCACTGTTGATTCTCTGTGAGAAACGTGCTTCTAATATAAGACAATTTCCTTTCAGCAGATCAGGTTTTCACTTTTGAACTAAAACAAAAACCTTGTTCACAGCATTTCTGTCCATACATTTTTAGGCCAGACTTTTTTGATTGCTTGTTTCGCGGATCCGCCGACAACCATATTTGAAGAATACAAAAAAACAATAATAATATTTTTTTGGGTATTTCTCGGATCCGCCGCAGCACCAATGGTTGAAATTCGAAAGAAATATATATATTTTTTTTTTTTCCACCCTACAATGGAGAGCCAACCGTTTTGTTCTGTTCCTTTTTTTCCAGATCCACTTTAATTTAATTGTAGGTTAAATCAATTTTATTTTAAAATAAAATTTTTTTTAATTTCTTCCTCCTTCCTTGTATTGATTCCACATAGTTCTCGAGAAATTGAAAAATGCTGAAAAGAAATTTTATTTTTATTTTTTTTTTCTCCCTCCTAAGTAGATTCTTAAGTAGGGACATCCGAGGAACAAGCAATAGAAAACGTCTTGCCTTACCTAAATGTTGTTCTGTTTACTATGTATGTATGTACCTGAAAATGTTGCACCTTTAGCTTGCTTACATAGAACATAAATCAGAATATTCCCTGCTTGGTAGATCAGGATTCCAGCTATTCTTTTAAGTATGTAGTATCTTTGACCTCACCTGAAGCCCATCTTCTATAAAGTGCTTCTGAAAAGCTCAGTG
>JAUZSV010386935.1:0-11195 GCA_034780495.1 Parotocinclus cesarpintoi | reverse complement strand
TGTGTGTGTGTGTGTGTGTGTGTGTGTGTGTGTGTGTGTGTGTGTGTGTGTGGGTGTGTGTGTGTGTAGCTGCGCAGAGGCAGTGACTATGACAGGAGGGCTGCAGACAGCAAAGCAGATTTTGGAATTGGCCGAGCGATTCCAATCAAACAGGTGAAGGAATAATAATTATTAATAATTACAGTCCAAAGTGATTAATCCGTAAATAATATCAAATAATAAAATAAAAAGCTTTTACACAATTCTAATCTACACTCTGTCAAATCTGTTACTCTTTAACAACAAATAGTCATCGCTATTATTATTATGGTTATGATTTTCATTCTGATTGTTTTTGTGTTTTTTATTATTGTTGTTTGTGTTTGTTTGGTTGTTTTTTTCTTCTGATGCCAGAGCATGTTGCTAAAGCGCAGTGGCAGTTCCATAAAACAGGAGTGGAAGAAGAAATATGTAACGTTATCAAGTAACGGTTCTCTGAGTTACCACTGTAATGTCAGTGTAAGTTCTACAAAACAGAACCACAATCTTATACTAATGATGGATTATTGCAGTCTCTTTTATTCTCTTCTTTTACTTTATTATTAGGATTACATGCAGAACGTTAACGGGAAAGAAATCGATCTGCTGCGGGTGACTGTTAAAGTACCAGGAAAGCGCCCCCCACGGGCTGTACCTTCATCAGTGCCCCTGTCTGGACTTAACGGGACAGTCCAGAACGATCCTACAGCGGACGAATCTTATTCCGGTCAGAACACTACAAATAAATGTCATAATAATAATAATAATAATACTAATTATAATAATAATAATAGCACTATGACGATGCTTGTACTGCTACATCTAAAACAACAATGATAATAATAATTATAATAGCAGTAATAATAATGATATTTATTAATATATTAATAATTATTAATAATAATATAAACAATGTTCGTAATAATATTTTAACCACATTAATAATAATAATAATAAATACAATAAATTACAATTAGCAGTAATAATAGCAATGCATGACTATAGTTATGTAATAATGATCAAAATAGTGTGTGTTTGTGTTTGTTTAACAGGTGCAGTGTTCCAGAGTGGGAATTTAGGGGAGGAAGCAGCAGGAGTGTATGGACAGAGAAATCTGTTTGCTCTCTCTGCTGTACACAACATCGGTGTGTATACACACACACACACACACACACACAATGTAGGAAAACATGCACCCCACTTAATTGTTGTTATTACAAACTGTATATTGTTTGGTGTGTGTGCGTGTGTGTGTGCGTGTGTGTGTGTGTATGTGTGTGTGTGTGTGTGTGTAGATATAGAGGGTGTATTAATAAAAGACCTGAGCACGTCTCCAGTATCAGACAGGAAGAAGCAGAGGAGGAAGAAGAACCTTCCACAGAGAGCAGAGAGCACACTAGGTCCAGCTGAAGGTCTAGACTCATGACTGCCTAATAATATTAATAATAATAATAATAATAATAATAATAATAATAATAATAATAATAGACACACCTTTTTTTCTTCTTAAATTATCCTCCTTTATTTTCCAGCTAAGCGTAAAATGTGGAAATTAAAAAGCTTTGGCAGCTTAAAAAATATTAATAAAACAGGTAAGTGATCAGAATGATTGATTTATATTATTGACTAGATCATCCTCATTTATTATTATTATTATTTATATTGTGTGTGTGTGCATGTGTGTGGTAGATGATGAGAACTGTGAGTTCCTAATCGTATCCAGTTCAGTACAGATGTGGCATTTTGAGGCTCAGAGTGTGGAGGAGAGGGACTCCTGGGTTCAGAACATAGAGAGCCAAATCCTGGCCAGTTTACAGAGCTGTGAAAGCAGCAGGAACAGGGTATGAGAAATTTTACCACACCACTTAACCCTCTGAAGTGTTACGGTATAAGGGGATCAGGTTATGTTATTTTATGGAATAACACACACATAATGATGCTGTTGAACTACTCAGCTGTAAAAACTTGGTGTGTGTGTGTGTTACAGGCTAGGAGGAACAGTCTAAGTGAAGCCGTGGCTATTCAGGCTGTCCGTAATGCCAAAGGAAACAGTTTCTGTGTGGACTGTGATGCTCCCAGTAAGTGTTTTATGTTATTCCCCTTAAATACACTACAGGGCCAAAAGTTTTAGGACGCCCCTTCCAGAGGGTGAACTCTGTCTTCTTGTGGAATCTCTACGTGCAGATCCAACGTGGGCAAGTTTGAACGTGGGCGCTCTGATCTGCATCGAGTGTTCAGGCATACACCGAAACCTGGGCACTCACCTGTCCCGTGTTCGCTCTCTCGACCTGGATGACTGGCCCTATGAGCTCACTCTGGTCCTCATTGCCATCGGCAACCTGATGACCAACAGCGTCTGGGAGAAACGCACGAGAGGACGCCAGAAACCTCGACCCGACTCCACACGGTGAGCAAAGAAATGGTGGATGACCTCGTGTGGGCTTTATTATCATTTACATCAAAACCTTTTGGAATTTGTGGTTTAATACCTAAAGGCGTCATTTGCTGTTTTGTTTTTTTGCCGTTGGCTGTGCAGGGAGGAGCGAGAGCTGTGGATCAGAGCTAAATACGAACAGAGGTTGTTTCTGGCGCCCCTCTCCTCTCTGACCGATGGATTGGACGCCCCTCTCTCGGCCCGCCTTCAGGCCGCAGTCAACGACAGGGATCTTCCCAGACTCCTCCTCCTACTGGCTCACAGCACCAAAGAAGAGATCAACGCTCCACCCCCCTACGTCATGCGCTATGGTAACGGGGTGATACACCCGTCACAGTCGGCCCTGCACGCGGCGTGCCAGCTCGGGGACGTCGTCATGACCCAGTTGCTGATCTGGGTAAGTGGAGGACCTTAAATCATATTCTATATATTTAATCGAATTGTCTTAACGGATCATTTTAATCTATCCATCTAAAATATTTTTTTAAGAACACATTAAAATTCTGAATTAATAAAAGGGTTAAAGACAAAACAATAGCCGTATTATTTATTGTAATACTGTATATTGCACAACTCATTATTATTATTTTGTTTTCATTTAATTATTTTGATTAATTAAAATTAGGTTAATGTAAATGTAAAATTGTACAAAGTACTAATGCTGTTAATTTACTTAAATAAATTAATGTACTATTATTATTATAAAAAATAATAATTTTAAAAATTGTGCTAATAAATACTTTGTAATATATAATTTGTTATATATTTGTACATTAATTAGTAAATAAATGTTAAATAAATGTAATATAATAATTAATAAATTCATAAATTTGTATTCTATTTTAATGTTATTATATTTTATTTAGTATGAATAAATGTAGGTAAATAATTTTATTATCAATTTAATTTTGTTGTATTTTTATAAATCTCTTTTATCGTAATGTAGTTATTTTAGTGTTATTTGTTTTTATTTCATTTTATTTATATTTTTTCATTACCTGCATTTTTATTCCATTATTTTTATATATTTTATAACCATTTTTAACGCTGTTATAGTTAAATGTTTGAATACCATGTTTTTAATTATATATTAATATTAATATTATTTATTATTAATATCGTAATCTGTTACATTTGACGAAGATATCACAGTTTTTTATAGAGCTATCTAATTATAAAAAATATGAAGGATTTGCATTTATGTGATTAAAATAAAAATAACCAATGGCCAGTTTAACAGTCGTGTTCACATTCTGACATGATAAAAAGTTAAAGAAGCCAAAAACGCAGACAAGAAAAAACAAAAGCCGCAGAATAGTAGAGAATAAGCTTTTATTAATTCAATAAATTATAAAAAAATATATATATCTACTTATAATCAGAATGTGCTTGTTAAATATTTAAAATGTATTTTATTTGACATTTTTGTTACATACCAAATATTTATTATTTAATGATCATGGATTAAAATAGTTTACATATTTATTAAATAATACTTATCAAGTAAATAGTGTAAATATTATTATATAATACAGGAGTAAAATAATTTACATATTTATTAAATCATTATCAGAGTAATATATTTTTATAATTCTGAAAAATACAGAGTAAAATAACTGAAAGAGTTTTTAAATTATAATTAGGGTGTAAAATCATTTAAATAGCAAAGTAATAATAATAATTATGACTAAAATACATTTCTAATCAATTATCAGAAAATTATGTCAAGCAAACGAGGTAATATTTATTGAAATAATCAGGATAAATTAGAATAATTAGTGAGTAAAATATGTTTAATTGTTTAAATTTATTAATATATGTGTATTAAATATCAGCGAATAATTACAAAAAAAATAATAATAATAGTAATATTAAAGCAAAAAAATTAGGGAGTAATAAATAATCTCAATATTTATTAAATAATGCTTAGGGAAATGTTTTTATTATTTATTAAACGGCAAACAGGAAGTAAAAAACAGATATGATGATTGAAAAAAAGAACATTTTATGTAGTGAACAAATCTTCATTTTTATTCAAATTTACCTTTCAAGTGAATCGTTTTCTAATTGATTAATTGATAATTTGGCAGGTTCTTTTTTCTTTGTTTTCCTCTCGCTCTGCAGTACGGGTGTGATGTGAGGACCATGGACTCGTCGGGACAGTCCGCCCTCTCCGTGGCTCGTTGTGCTGGTAGTCAGGCGTGTGTGGAGATCCTGCTTCAGTACGGCTGTCCGGGCGAGATCAGTCCAACAATGTCCACCTCGTCCATCACGTCCCCATCAGGACCGGCAAGTCCCAGCCTCTCTCGTAACAGCAGCTCCACCAGTCTGGGTTGGGCCACCACAAAAAGATACGCCTCCTAAAGGTCACGCCTGGACATTACATCCAAAAAGCTGAGAGGAGGACTATTAAAGCTTTATAATTGTGTGCGTGTGTGTGTGTGCTCTGTTACAGGTGGATACGATCCCGTCGATCCTAGTGTGAACATTCCTGATCTGTCTGAGACGAAGAACAAGAAATACTGTGATATGAACATTTCTATAGATACTATAGCTTCTAACGTCGAGGGCTCGTTCCATTATTCTTCATCCTGATCAAACGTCATGTACATATATAAATATATATATATATATATATATAAAGTCCACAACATTAGTGATTTAAGAGACCGTTATAAACACTTTAGAACATATTAGAGGTGCCATTATTTATAACTAACAGTGTTACTTCTTTAGTTATAACCAGGCCATGTTCTGGCTTTGTCTCATATGTCCTGCAGTAGATACTGTAGGGAGGATGTGCTGGTCCTGATGAGGTTCTCCTGAAGGGCTCGTCCCCTAGACATCCCAATCATGGTCGTTCTTCTCTTTTGTTCCAACATAGCTTTACATTTCTACAGTTATGACCCCTATGGCCTTACGAGGTTGAGAACGTGTATTATATATTGGTGTATTTGTCATTCTGTAAGGCCATAGGGGTCAGCATAGAGATGGCAGATATTTCAGGTTAAATACGGTTAAGATTATTAAATTATGTTTAATACTTTAAAGCTCCAAATCATGTAAACAAACAGAATTGTAGAATAATTCATTTAATATATAACTAATAAAACAAAT
Source organism: Parotocinclus cesarpintoi (assembly GCA_034780495.1). Taxonomy (NCBI): domain Eukaryota; kingdom Metazoa; phylum Chordata; class Actinopteri; order Siluriformes; family Loricariidae; genus Parotocinclus; species Parotocinclus cesarpintoi. The sequence continues at coordinate 5,626 of JAUZSV010386935.1, read as the reverse complement.
GTGCTATGTAATCGATTTATCACTCGTGTATTTACAGGGCATTTTAGTGTAAAGCTGAACAGTCAATAATAATAATTTAATTAAATGTAAAGAGCAAAATGTGAAATAGAAATAAAAAAAAAAATTTGCATGTGAACAGGAGTGACAAAACTTTTGCATAAGATTTCAATTCAAATGGATGTTTTCATTTTTTTATGATACTTTTTTTTTCTTGATTGGTTCTTTTAATCTTAGTTTTGAGCCTTTACAGACTATTGATTTGAATTAAGTTGCTACTTTTTTTTATTTCACTTCCACAAACTCAAAATATTACAATAATTACCAAAAATAAGTATTCATCAAATATGAAACCAGTTTTGATTACCAAAATTTTGAAAAATAATGAATAAATAAATGAGTGGATTTAATATGTAAAATAAATATGTAAAATATGTAAATAAATGTAAAAATGAAATTAATTTATTGATAAAACAATTCATAAAACTGGCTAATTATGTTAATTAAGTTAAATTATTTATTTTATTTCCTGTTTGTTTTAAGTTTTGGGTTTTTGATTTTTTTTTAAATGTTACGAAAAGAAAAATAAATGAAATACTTTTATATATTTGAATAAACATAATATGATAACATTAAAGTAATTTATTAAATCAATTAATATAATTGACTAGTTATGTTAATATTATGTTATTTATTTATTTTATTTTTATTTATTTTAAATCTAATTTTATTTGAACTACATAAACTACACTAATATAATACATAAATAAATAAATAAATACATAAATAGAGTGATTAAATGACTTAATAAATATTAATAAATATGACTTAATAAATGCTACATGATAAAAGAAAATGAAATTAAGCTTTCAAATCAATTCATACAAGGGATTGTTTATATATTTAAATATTATCATACTTTTTTACTTTTTTTTATTACAGCCGATATAAAAAAATCATAAAATGCTTTCTTAAATATTTAAATAAATGTGACAAAAGAAAATTTAATATTTAATAATAAACCAGCCGTAAAAGTATTTAAGTTTATTTAATGCGTTTACTTAATTTTATTTTTAATTTATTTTTACTTTTTTAAATTCCATAATAAATTTTAAATGATAAATAAATCAATGGAATTCTTTATTATATTTATAAATAATTGCTACCTAATATCAAATAAAATGTATTTTTGTTATTAATTAATAATATATAAATAATATATAAAATAAGTAATAACATTGGCAAAATATTTTAATGTTATGTTATTTGGTTACTTAATGATTTTAGGTTTTTTTAATCCTTTTTTAATGATTTTAGGTTTTTTTAATCCTATTTTTAATTTGAACGTTTTAAGGAGTAATAATGATATTTTTTGACATTTTTATTTATTTAATGACATCCTGTTCTTAGCAATTTTCTTATTTTTTTAATGACAATCTCTTTAAGAAATTTAGATACAGAAAGCAAAGCTACAAGGGGAACCTCAGGAGAACCTCAGGAGAACCACAACGCTCCTACAGAGGCACTTCTATCTGAACTATCTGAAACTGCTCTAGTTTGGTTTTGAACCTTTTCGACTTCCTAACATGTCAGCCGTAACACGTGCTACATGGAAGATCTTACATAGAGCAATGCTTTCTGGGTAAGTGAGTTCCTGCAGTATAGCTCTCGCCCCGGAGGTGAGGCAGGAGCCGAATTTAGTTTGTTTATATGAATTATTTAAAATCTGTACATCTGAATGCTGTTTAAAGCCCGAGGTCTTAATAAGGGTAATAAATTAGGATCAAATTCACAAGCGAACCCTGGCGACACCTGCAGACAGAACAAAGAATCACAGTCTAGAAAAGCAGAAAACAACCTGGTAACAATTTCAGTCTTGAGTCCTGTTTCTCAGAATGTAAGGCGGACGTTAAACGGAGCGCATCTGTACTTTAACCGAATTTTAAATCCCAGTGTTTGCTTTTCTAACGTTAGGGCACCTGAAGTTCCTGTCACCGACGGTTTCTCCGTCGAAAGGCCTTGAGTTTCATTTGAATGTATTTCAGACTCCTGTTCTAAATGCAGTGTTTGTTTCTGGATGTGAGCGTGTCGTGTGTGACGTAGCAGCCAAATCGCAGATCTCAAAGGTTTATATTTACAATAAAAGAGCTAAGGATTTAAAGGGCGTTATTATGGACGCTGAACGGCTCATCATTGAGTGGCGGTGAATGTTTACAGTTTGCATTTTTAGTACATCGGATCTGCTTTATTCATTAAGATTAAAACTAAGGATAAATGTTTCTGTCACTAGTGCTTCTGCTCCGGGTTTGGTTTTTTGGGGGGTTATTTTGCTGCATTTATTCCTGATTTAAGATATCAGTGCAGTGTTGATGTTTTTTCTACTTTTAACTGCATTAAAAAAAAGAATACGATGCCAAAATAAATGTTTTGTACAAAGCCACAATTGCTACAGCTTGTCATTAATTGCCCCGTATGTACTGCAGGTAGGGTACAGGTGGGTACAGGTTTACCTTTGTCCTGTGGTGAGCTCAGGGTTTTTCTTTGCAGACCTAACCAGAATATAATAAGAATTCAATAATAAAATGTTAATTAGTTATTAAATAATATAACTAAGTGAAATATTATTTATTAAAGGGAAATAAATTTATTAACTATTAAATAATAAAATAAAGTGTAAAATGATTTTAGAATTTACTAAATAAAATTATTTTTTACATATATTCTATTTTTAAAATAATATGTAGTTCATTTATTTCAGTAAAATTATTAAAGGTTATTAAGAAGAATAAAAATATATAACATTTAAAAGTCTATTATTTGTCTATTTAATAACTGTTTCATACAAAGCCACAATGGGTTTAAAACTTGTTTATCACCCCGTATGTGGGTTCTCATGTACTGCAGGTAGGGCACAGGTGGGCACAGAAAGGCACCTTTCAAGCATGGAGGGTTAGATAATTTTATTGAAAGCAGACCTTTCACTAACACTGAGACTGAAACCGTTTCACATTTGCCACATCGTTCATTCTGATCTCCAGCATGGCACTGGCACAGAAGGTACGACATCTCTGAGGTGTACCAGCTGTGGTTCTGTCCTAAATCCATACTAATTAATAACTAATGAACTCCCCATCTGTTTTAATACTGTAGTGTGTGATTTGGGACGCAGCCCGTCTTCCCCACACACTTATTCATCATCAGTAACATTTTTAACAAATCCTCTGTCCTTCTATTCTTATTTGTTATCGATGCCCAATAAAATAAAATCCATAATAGAGGTAAAACACGCTGGCACGTCGTCACGCTGTTACTGATCTGCTGTACCCGCTGATCTGGTGGCACGCTTTCTTGGGGAAGCTCTAGGAGAAGCTTTATCTAAAATAAACAAACATTCACTAGATGTGGAAATAACAATAATAAGTAAAATACATTTCTGATTAATTGGCACATCATTAGGAAGTAAAATATAGACAAAATACTAAAATAATATGTTAGTAAAATATGTACATTATATGATTAATTAAAGAGTAATTACAAAGGAAACAAATATCAAGGAGTATATACAGTTTTAAAAGAATTGCAATATTTATTACATATTAGCGAGAAAATAATATGAAATTTTTTAAGAATTAAGACAGTACAACATTTTAAAAATGTGTTTATATATAAATTATATACTAGTATATATTTTATATTAATAATAAAATAAAATATTTGTTATATTTCATATAATATAATAATTAGGGAGTTTATCATAATTAGTATTTATCAAACGATGTTAATTATTTAATAATTATTATTAGTGAGTAAAATGTATAAAATGTTTCTTATTATTAAAATATAATTAGTAAAATAATATCTAAAAAATTAAAAATTTATGAAATAATGACTGATTGAGTATATATAAGTTTGTAATAGTAACTATTTATACAACAGTTCTGACCTCACAATCTGATTGGTGTCATTGAAGTGTTCTAACCGTGCTGATATAAGTGATGACTTATACATTCTCAAACTAAAGCTGTATCGCTCCGCGGACGCTTTGTATCTGTTTTGTATCCGTTTTGTATCTATGCTTATACAACCTGCAAAAATAAATCAAATGGATGCCTTTAACATAACATTTGGACAGACTCTGAAGAAGAGTGTGACTCCACACCTACATCAAATTATAAACCTACCATTACCACAAAAACGGTTAGGTCGACTGCACTGACGGCAGAGCAACTGAACGCGCTGGAACTGGCTGGAAATGAGCTAAATACACTTCAACAAACAAAGTGGGCTACAAAATGCTTCACGGACTGGCTCTTACAAAATGACTAAGTAAATGTATTTTTTCCGCTTAATCTCTGCTTAATCCTAATTTAGATTTAAAGTTACCGTTCGTGGTGTTAGCCTCTATAAACTATACGCCGTATTGTAGCCCTTAAGACAGGCCATGGAACTGTTGTTGTGGAACTACTTTTTGGCGGAAGGCTCCGTCCTCATTAAAGTATATTTATTATAAATTTCTTGATGTTGTTTGATTTGTTTTCTTCATTTATTTTGTAAAAAAAAACCCTGTTGTATAAAAGCAATAGAGCGCTCAAGGTTGTGTTATAACACACTTTCTCTTGTGTTCTATTGCTTAATTATTTTACTTTGATAGTCCTAGCTATCGGTTTCAGTCAAAAGTTAAAATTAATGATGAATTAAAATTCTGTAAAAATATGTTTAACAGTCATGAAATCAAGGTCAACGTTTTAGTGTTTAAAATGTCCAGCATCATATTCAATATCATATTCGTATTCTGTAAAAAGCCATGAGTAATCAGAATGAAAAACATGGCCAGTACGAACAGACTGCATGTGGACTAAAGTGGACGTGTTTTTTCCTCAGAGTAGTTCAGTTTCCGCCCAGATTACAAAGCCATACATTGGGCCAACTGGCATCTTTAAAGTGTTTTATGAGTGAGTGTATCCCTGTATGTATGATACAATGCTGGCTTTCATATTCACAAAGTCACCATCTTACATATCTTTTGGTATTACGTAATGCAATTCAGTCCCTTGGAAAAGTTTTTCAAATGGTTCATTTTTGGGCCTCAGTGGTCTTTCAGTTTTAGAATTCCTGTTATTTTCTTTTTGTATATTCTTTCTACATGGCTGTTATAATAAACTATGACATATTAACATAGTAAACATAAAATAAACTGGTATATACAAAGAACCCTGTCTGTCAGTAGATACATAGGATTTCTGTAAAGCATTGTAACAATCAACATTCACATGATTAAGATCAGTGTTACTTGGAAGCTACAGTAAAATAAGACATTGCAATACATGACAAAAGTTATAAACTGGACATTGCAATACATTACAAACGTCATACGATAGTTTACGTACTTCCCACATTGTTTTCTTTTAAACAATCATTTCAATCAAACCCCAATAATAAAACATTTAATGCCATACAATACAGTACTTCTTATTTGTGCATTTTATAAAACTAAAAGCAATATTCCAAAACAATATACTATACTATATTTAATACAGTCGATTCCAGTTAATAGGACCACCGGTTAATAGGACCAGCAGCTTATTTGTATCAAATACTATTATATACGTGTAATGCTATTCGCTTATTT
>JAUZSV010386831.1:0-11196 GCA_034780495.1 Parotocinclus cesarpintoi | reverse complement strand
TGTACGTTCGCTATACGTGTAAATCGTACAATAAAGGTTTAATAAACATTTAATACGTTACATAGCACGTCCCGTCTTCTAACATAGGGCATGTTCGTTTAATCGGACCAGCCGGTTGTTAGGACCAAAACGGTCGCGTCCCGATGTGGTCCCATTAACCGGAATCGACCGTTTATCTGTGTATATATCATTACGTTTTTTATTATTTTGTAATAATATTGATTATCTCACGCAACTTACTTACTGTGATAACGTATTGAAAGGGAAGAGGTACGTTTCCCATGACATCACGCACTGGCGACTTCCTCATTTAGCGCGGGCCCCGTTGGGCCGGGGTTTCAGGTTATTCAGGATGCGTTTTCTGCTCGACGTATTTATGCGCGTTATCAGGTCCTTGTTGTAAAGTCGAAATAACGTAACATAGCTGACTCTCGTTCTCTGATCCCCACCCCCACCCCCACCCAACCCCCAGTGTATCCCTGCCCCCTGTTTAGCGTCAGATTCCGTGAATCTGTCTTCAAGGAGACCGGGCACACCATCATGAACCTGCTGGCTGTGAGTTCTGTATATTATTTCGAACCTTTTGTAGCTCCTTTATGAAAAAAAATGTAGAACGCTGTTTTGGTACGAGCCAACCTCTGGAAATCCCAATTCTGGGTCTGGGATCGAGCCTGGCAGCCTTCCAGAGTGTAAACAGGGGCACTTTTTAGGGCCTAACCCTATATCAGTTGATTTAAAGTTGATTTATAGGTCACTGGATGATGTTTGGTCCTTACTCGTGTTCGGTGTCTGGGAATTGAAAGGCTTTTGCCGTACTAAGCGATAATGATTTTGTCACAGGATCTGAGGAACTACCAGTACACCGTGCCCGTCGTTGACGGCCTTCGGATCCACATGGAAGTGGGCAACAGCTACATCGACATACCCAAGTCCAAATTAAACGAGGTGCTGTACGGGACGGCTACTTTAATCGTTTTGAACACGCGTTTACCGTTCCACGACCTCATATCAGGTGTTCCTCTTGACCTGTACGCAGGTACTGAAGGTGGTGAATTCCTCCAACGAGCACGTGATCAGCGTCGGCGCGTGTTTCAGTACCGACGCCGACTCGCACCTGATCTGCGTTCAGAACGACGACGGAACCTACCAGACACAAGCCAAGTCGACTCAAGGAAAGACCCGGAGAGGTTCGACGTTTAAACGTCGTCTATGAACGAGTTCCAAAAGAAGAACCACGCGCGTTTCTGTGAACCAGTTCAACGTTTTTTTCGGTTTTCTTTGCAGTAACCGGAGCGAGCTTTGTGGTGTTTAATGGTGCTCTGAAGGCCTCCTCCGGATTTATAGCCAAATCCAGCATTGTCGAAGGTAAATTTAAAGCCTCTTGGACAAAGTGGGTCGTTCCTCCTGCGCCCATCTTTTTTTATTTACTAAAAACATCTAACGAGTTACGTCTCTACCTCTACCTGGAATCATTCAGATGGGTTAATGGTCCAAATCCCTCCCGAGACCATGGACGCCCTGCGCCAGGCACTGAGGGACCAGACGGACTTCCAGATCAGCTGCGGAAAAGCGGACACGGCGCCGGAGGACCGAGAAAACGTCAACGTACGCTGGGTGGACTGGACCCCTCCCGTCAACAAAGGGTATCGCGTCCGGTCTGCCGAGATTGAGGCCGATCAATAGTGGTTTAGAGCTGGTTGTAGATCCGCCGTGGGTCCGTCTGAGCAGGTCGTCTGGCTGCGCTCGGATTCAGATCGATCTGGCTCGAGCGCTGGTCTTTGAAGGCACCGTTTCAGTCGGTCACATTAAAAAGTAATTACAGCCGCTTTCATTCTGACTTTCCTCCATAGCGTCACCAGCCCTTTAGATGGGAGGTCCCTAGAGGGCGTGCCATGTGTCCGGCTCCATCAGGACTCCGAGTTCGACATGAACGGACGGACCATCAGGTGCACCGAGGTGAGACCTCCATAATGCTGACCTCTTGGGGCGTGGTGCAGCCTGTTGACCTGTCCTTTTCCCTTTCCACTAGGTGTTTTATCTTTTGAACACCCCGGACGTCTCGCTGTCCGTTATTCCGTCCTGCTCTCAGTTTCAGAGAGAGATCGGCACCGCGGTCTGTGCGGCGCTCTGTCCTCACCTCGCCGTCCTCATCTCAACTGGGATCAACAGTCTGGCGCTCCGGGTCTCGACCGATACCGACGTGGTAAGTGGTCGGTTAGGTCCGTATAGATCGGGGGGGGGTTTGTGCAGAATTTCAACTGTTGCTACTGTTTGGTATGTTCTCCCCACGGTCCTTTGACCTTCCCAAAAAAGGTTATTCTTAACGCTCGTTTAAGTTAGCGGTTCCAGTGCGGCACTGTTTGGTTTGTTTTTTTGTTAAATTATTTTTAATGTGGCACCGCAGGGGGCATTAGCTGGCACCCAGTGTAGGACGTCCCAGTGGTAGCCCCCACAGATCTGACCAGTGAAGTTTGGGTGAAAAACCTTATATTTAAGACTGCTTACAATGTTTTAAACCATCCTGTAGCTGAAAGGATGTGCGTTCAGGCTATCAGGCCCAGACTCAGACTCGGACCCGAAATCAGACTCGGACCCGAAATCAGACTCGGACCCGAAATCGGGCTCGGACTCGGACCCGAAATCGGGCTCGGACTCGGGCCCGAAATCGGACTCGGACTCGGGCCCGAAATCGGACTCGGACACAGAGACGGACACGGACTCGGACTCGGACTCGGACTCAGGCCCAGGCTCAGGCCGATCAAACAGGTTATGGATTAACAACCTTAGATATTAGACCCAACAGTGGCAGCTTGATGAGGATGGGGTTAGAACCCAGGACCTTCTGATCCACAGTCCAATATCTTAACCTCTAGGCCGCCACAGTCCTGAATGACATGACTCTTTAATTTGACTTTCCTGGGGTTTCTAGGTTGAATACCAGGCTGGTTCCGGCGGTAACCTCCTCCCTCAGAAATACCTAAACGAGCTGGATGGTGCCCTCATTCCTGTCATCCACGGAGGAAGCTCCAGCGTTCCTCACCAAGCCATGGACATGGAACTGTTCTTCTACATCACGCAGACCATTTGAGGAGGAAGAGCCAGAGCGAGACACGGTAACTGGATAGGCTTCGGAAATAAAAGGGTTCTCATAAAAAAAAAAAAAAAAAAAACGAACCGAACTGGAAAGCACCGCGCTCTTTTCCTCGCCGTAGCTCCTGGACGTCGTGTTTTTCCAAATCCGTGTCCCAGCTGAAGGTCATGCGCGTCGTTCCTTTATCACCCCACGTCCCAGCCGGTCATTTCCTCCGGGTTTCTAGAGCAGCGTCGGATAACGTACATGGAATGACGTCTTGGTTGTGTTAAGCCTGTATGAAGCTTAAAAGACTATTTTTGGAATAGTTCCACATGTTGAATAAAAGTTATATTTTTGATAGGCCATTACTTTCCCTTTGCGGTCCGAGAGCCGGTTTTATTTTCTAATCGACGCTCTTTCCTTCTGTCTCATCTGTACAATTCTTATTCTTCAAAAACCGACTAGAGAAAAAGTGTAATGAGGTGAACGATTTTAAAAAAACGAAGCGCCTCGGCTCGTTTCCGTGACACTAATCGTACGTTTAGCTTTCTTTTTTTTGCCAGAAGCGCTGTTAACCTTAAAAAGTAATTGTAATACAATAAATATCTGACTCGAGTTGTATCAGTTAAACGAAACGCCAATGTAGCTCTGACAAATAACACACAGACCCCGAACCCGCCGCTGCTCGTTGGTCTCCACTACTAGACGGGTTTTCGTCTAAATTTGGCCCGGAACTCGTACCGGACTCAACCAAAGGTTTTGTTGTCGTTTGTGTTTCTTAAATGGCGCGTCACAACGAGCTTTTCATCCATACCTCACGCGGGACGGTGATTACGGACGGCTTACCTGACCATCCCTCGTTCCTCACACTTACCTTTTTTCTTTTTCGCTCCTGATCTGCCTCCGTGGAACGAAACGATGAAACCGAGCCCAGCAGTTCTTTTTCCCTCTCCCGTTTCTCCTTTTGAACGTTTGGTGGAACGGCCAGGCGAGTTCCTTCAACGCAGTACTTTGAATTCCAATCGTTCGCTCCTCTGACATTCGTCAGAATTTCTGCCCGTTTTTGGTCCGCTTACGCAATGCTGTGCAAAAGTCTTAGGCCACCGTTACATTTCTTTAGCGCTGGTGTTTTGACGCTGATAAATCATTACTTTCCGGTCTCTCTGTTCGAATGCAAGCATAAAATAAAGGTCATGTGATTATAAAAAACAGCTTCTACAAGCAACAGCGGCAATATTTCGAGACCTGAGCATGTGGGAGCTTCATCCTGACCCTTCTATAGTCCGAATAATCCAAACATAAACTATTTTAAAGCCTAAACAGGGTGAAATAAAGGCTGTTCTGAAGTGACAAATCCATTTTTGTACTCAGTAATCAATACAATGACCATATTGCCTTTTCTAAAACATCTATCTTATGGTGGCCTAAGACTTTTGGACATGTAGTTTGGTTTAATAGATTGAGAGTCTGCTCAGTAGTCCAGTGCCGTACCTGGTTCCAAAACAGAATATGCACTTTTTACGACTTTACAGAGTGGTTCTGCCGAAGATCTTTACATTTGGTGGCCGAGAAACGTTATCCTCAAAAAGCAAAAGCACCCCGTGAAATATCGGCCCGATTTTCACCAAACCCCTCTGAATAAGAAGTGATTGTATGTTATTATTTAATTTCACGTAAGCCGTCTGCCTTCGTTTCGTCTGATTTGTTTATAAATCACTTTAAGATCTGTCCTGACTTTATATACGATATAAAAAAAAAAAGCCTAGTAATGAATGTAATCGTTTTATTTTCTGATTTGTATTTATATTTCTTTTGGGGGGGGTACGTATTTGGGTACGTAAACACCGTGTAAATACAGAGGGAAGGTTTCGGATGAAATGTGAACATTTTCTAAACGTCTGTTCCTTTGTATCGCCGATTCGTTTCGGGTGATTTAAATTATTTTTCTCACCGATGTCGGTTCAGTGATCATCAATAAAACTTGCAAAGTATTTTAGACTTTCGTAAAAGGAGCTGTTTTTTTTTATTGTTTAAACAATAAGCATTGTTTGGGGTTCCCAGGATCTGGAGAGTGAGAACGTTTCTGATACGAAGCGCAAAATAAAAGGAAATGCATACAAGGGGGTTTCTTTGTTTGGACTATTTCTGTAGTTCTGCATCCCGAAATCGCAGCGCAAGGCCAGACTTTTTTTATTGCTTTGTTTCACGGATCCGCCGACGATCATATTTTAAAAAATAAATAAATAACAAAAAACTTAAAAAAAAAAAAAAAATATTTCTCAAATCCGCCGCAACACCAATGGTTGAAAAAAAATAAAAAAATAAAAATATTTTTTTAGCTTTTTCCACCCTCCGCAGGAGAGCCAACGGTTTTCTTTTTATTTAATTTTGTTTCCAGATTCACGTTAATTTAATTGTATTGATTCCACATCGTCCTCCAGAAATTGCCGAAAAATAAAGATTTATTTGTATTTTTTTCCTCCTTCCTCAGTAGATTCTTAAGTAGAAACATCCGAGGAACAAGAAATTTAAAAAGTCTGGCCTAAAATACAAAATAATAGTGAAATATTTTATTCTAAGATCTCATTAGCCAACGTATTGAACATTTCTACGTAAAACGTTTTATTTAGCCTTTTAATTAATTTTTTACTTAAAAAAAAAAAAAAGAAAGGTTTGGCTAAGAAGTAAAGACAGAAACACAAAGTGCAGTCAAATCCGAACAAAAACAGATTGGAAAAGAAATGTGTAATATGTGTCCTATTATTTAGTTTCTGTATTTTCAGATCCACAATGCAAAATAATTAATAAACAATTAAAACGCGCTCTGTGGGTTTTACAATGTAGAGCTGCTTTAGCGATGTATAACAAAAACAACACATTTAATTTGTGCTTTTAAAAAAAATCCTTTAAAACTGACTAATGGGTTCATGATTCGATTTAAAACGCACTTTAATAGCCATTTATAGAGAACAAAAAATTAGGACATTGTGAAATAACCACGTGAGCCACAGTGCTGCCCCCTACAGGTACTACTGTGTAATCTCTTCTTGAAGATCGCTGTAATGCACTTCTAAATGTCCATGGTTGCAGAAGTTTAACGGTTTGAATATTAGGAGGTCAGGTGATGGACGGAGGTCCGGGTTTGAGTCAGTGTTGAAGTTCGCCAGTCTGACCAGTCTGGGATCTTATTTGAACCTATCAGGGAGCGTTTACCAACGAGTAAGGTTCCTGGATCAAACGTAAAGCCTTGGTTTGACTCCTGGACTGGTCTTATGGTCTTATAGTCTCAAACTTGCCTTGAGATCATTGTCCTTGGATGGCGTTTTCCTCCCGAGAGTAAAACGACGAACGTTTAATGAGACCAAAAGTGTCAACTCTGGGGTAGCGCTTTCCCCCCCCAGTCCCCTGGTCACTGATAGGTGAATTCCCCGAGCTGTTTGATTTGTTCGGGCTGCATGGAGTGCCTTCTCGTCAGCATTCTCCTGATCTTCAGATCCTTCGGCGAGCCGGCGGGAGCTGCCGGGAGATACTGTTTTACCCCCGTCATCGCTCCGCAGGGGGTCTTATGGTTAGCGTTATAGCCGTTTGCTCCGGTCGGCTGTATGTTTGGAACGTGGCTCAGGGGTGGCAGGAATCCTGGCCGAGCGTTCGATGGGGGGTCCGTGAGAAGAGCTTCTGATCCTTTCCTGTCGAGGCCGACCGCTTGCCTCTTGTGTGCGTTCGGCGGCGAGTTCGAGGCGCCCTCGGGTGATTCCTCCGCGCTTAAAAACGTCGACGATCGCGAGGTCACGAGCTGTTTTTTGGGGACCTGCTTGTGACCGTTTCCTGGGGAGCTGCCCGTCATTGAAAGCTGCGAATCAGAGCTGTAGTGATCCATTCCGAGCTTCCGGCGTTGGATGATGTTACGGAGGCTGGACACCGCCAGGTTGGGGAACGTCTTTTCCGGATCGCTCTCGCCTGTCGGGGACTCGGCGCTGCCTTTGGAGTGAAGATTAGGGTGGGAATGGGAGTACGGCGAAGATAAGCCATCGAAGGACAGGTTGCGAGACGGCGCCTCATCCGGGATTAGGCCACAAACGAAGGCGCTGTGGAGCCGAGTCTGGCTCGAGGCGGTCGCTTGTTTGAGCTCGGCGCTGCAGTTGCTCGCCCTGTCCGTTCCGAGCGGTCGTTCTTCCTCTGGAGTTTTGTCCTGTGGTGCCACGTCTTGCCCGGCTTGGTGTTGTGCCAGGATGGATTGTGGGATCTTTAGCCAGGGTTCTGAATGGAGTCTGTGCAGAGGATGAACCTTGTCCACTCGTTTATTCACCAAGGGCGATCGGTGAGACGAGGACGCCGTTGGGACCGCGGTCGGCTGGTCCTGAAAGTGAAACGTGCGCTGGGTGGGGCTCGATGGACGTGTCTCCAGAGGCAACGTGCTGAAGTGGATCTCGGAAGGGGAAGTGCAGGGCATCCAGGACTGCTGCTCGTTGCAGTGATCGGCTTGTGCCGTGGCGGGAACTTTCAGATACCGTCTGGCCATCAGCCGTCCACCGTCAAGTCTGTCTACGGTGATGATGACGACCTCCTTGCCTCTAGCCTTAAAAGCATCCATGACGAGCTTCAGCGTCGCCTCGTCGTTGCCGTTGATGGCGTGGATTAGGCTGGACGAGCCGCCGTGGTCCTCTAGACAGGGATCGGCGCCGCTCGCCAAAAGTAAGGACGCCACCTCGGCTTCGGCTTGAGCCAGGCAGGCGTGCATCAGGGCCGTCTTGCCACTTTTGTCCTGGATGTTCGGGTCGGCGCCGCTCTCCAGAAGATACGCCACCATCTTTGCCTTTGGAACGCCTTGGTTGTCGCTGAATCCGCTCTTGCAGGCGATCATCAGGGGCGTCTCTCCGTGCTCGTTGCTCTCGTTGACGTAAGCCCCTCCCTCCAAGAGAAGGCGGGTCAGACGGAGACGGCCCTCGTGGACGGCCTTGAGCAGAGAATTGGTATTCGTGTGCACCTGGGCGCCGTTCATCCTCTCTTCTGTTATTGTTTTTCGCAGCGGACGGACTCGAGCGTTGCCATGGCAGAGCCTGTGGGACGGGAAATTAAAATTAGAGATAAAACTGGTATTGGTAAAATTCTGTAAAGCTGTAGTTCAGAGACGCCACAACGGGCAAAACAGTTACACGTTTAAAACGAGGTATAAATAAAATAAATGCCTTCTCAGAGAGCACGCTGCGATCCAGGGTTCTCCTGATGGTGCACTCGTGGACGTTAACGTGAAAGCCAGTCGGACCGAGGCCTTGAGTTGCTTAGATGTTACCCCAGGCACTTCAGATGTCCTCCGTTGGTTCTTCATTTGTCCGACTGTGGATTGGTGGAGTAAAACTCTTTAGAGATGGCTTTGAAACCCAACCTGACGAGCGCCGAGAGCTCGTTCTGTAGGTCCACCCATTCCGGAGCTTCAAGGACGTCACAAGGTATGTAATACTGAATCGTTTTCCTCAAGAAATAAGTTGTTGTGTTTCATGTTTTTGCCTCATTTTCTTTTTTTTTTTTTCTTTCAACGTTTTGTGTAAAGTGTAAATGCCTGGTCATCGTTTGCTTGCCGAACACGTTTGGTCTGTGCCAGTCGGTAGGACACGCGTTAGTTCGTGGCGGTGGTGTGAATTTGCCACTCAGGATGTCTCACCACGCAGTGACCTTACCAATATAGTCAAAATAATGACGTATCCAAATGAAATTGTGGATCTGCTCTAACTCAGGCTGATATTTAAACGATTACAGGTGTGTTCTGATTAGATTTTAGATGTAAGTCCTGCCACAAGAGGGTGCAAAAGTGCTCCCCATGTGGCGCTGCCCTATAAAAAGGTTCTCAACGGCTACTTTTGGGTAGTGTACCCCTTGGTGATGCACTCGAAGCTCTTTTGCCCAGTTCACAAATGGAACGCGATGAAGAGAAGCAGGATGGGTGTTTAAACCTAGCTTTTAGGTGTTAGGAGCGGTGGTTCCTTAAAGGGCCACTCCTGGTGAACAGGGTCCGGACGGCCCGGACAGGTTCTGTTCGGGATCTGACCTATGCTATGGAGCGACACCCTGCCCCGACTGCCGGCGTGACCCCAAAGTTCTTGGGGAACCGTGTGATAATTATCCGACACCATCCAGCCGTAAATGCAAACGTACAGAAGTATGCGTAAACATGACTAGATGTCTCCTAACGAGAACGAGCAGGTATGGAAATTCCCAAAGCCGTTGCCATATGCAGCGAGCTCCCAGTTACCATGGAGCACATGTACATCACACGAGCACGGATCCACCTGTGTCCTCGTCAGCAGGTTCCGCCGCTCTCCGCTGGGAAAAGCTTCAGGCGCGTAGAGAGAATCGGAGTGGCCGCCGAGACCCCTTTTTATCCCGAAACTCTCACAGTTTGAACACGTTTGGGGCTAAATAAATCCTCAGAGCCGTCGGTTCGGATACACGCCGATCGATCTGGAGAGGCACCATGTTCAGTGTGTACTTGAGATTCGGAACAGGTCGCCGACTGTTTCTATTCCCGTTACAGCTTTTGGACAAAAGACCAACGTGCACAATCCGTGCCCAGACCACGACGGGTCATTATTAAGCAGCTTATTATTAATCGTGACGAAAGTGCAAAAGGCACGCTGCCGTACTCACCGGGACGAAGCGGCGTCTAGGTCTGTTCGGGTGTGCTGCGAGTTCTGCCGGTTGCTTAGAGGAAACGCCGGAGGCTGCAACGCAGCAGGTGTGACGTGGGTCGGATCTGAACGACAATGAGGAGATTACTCATACAAGCAAGCTGTTTGGGAGGGAGGGAGGGAGGGAGGGAGACTATTGTACAAACAAGACCACTAAGGATGAACTAACGACCGTACGGGTCGGAGTCTGGGAAAATGGTACGATTGCTGGGCTTAAATTGGGCTCGTTAAGATTTTGGGGTCTTGACTTGATTGGCGTTTAATCCTGGTGCATCCCTGGGTTCACTGGAGCCTGGTTCCTCTGAAGGTTCCTCTCGCTTTTTGTCCTGAAATTCACTTTCTGTAGCTGCTTAATCCGATTCAGGGTGACGATCAGAAATCCACAGCAGCAGTCCATTGCAGGGCACAAAGAATTGGAAAAGGGTCCTTTAACCGACCTCGACTCCCTCAGGGCATGGCCTGGAAGACGCCCAGCCTGGCCGAGGTCAAGCGCCAGTTGCGGCTGTGCCACCCAGACAGAGATGGATCAGCATGAATCATGTGTGTTTTATATTCAGGCTGAATCGCTTGACGAGCCATAAAGACAGTCGGTTGTAAGTTAAAATCCCAGCTCCCAGACAAAAAGCAGCGTTTGTCCTCTTGAGCCCTTTAACTGATCCACGTAAGGATGGCCGTTGAATGCGAAAGCAAGAACAGGTCAAGTTTCTGTAATGACTCGAAGGTTATGGGATCAAATCCCCCCCCCATTTGGCAAGTTTCCACTGCTTGGATTTCAGGTCGTATTCTGCCTCGGATGAACGTCCTCTCTAATCCCGGTACTAGGTCGGAAACCCGTAATCAGCAAAGGCTAATCAGAAGGCAGGATGGAGCCGTTTTTGATGGACTCGTGCAATGCTGTCACCATGACAACCACCCACTGAAAAGAACGCGACCGGAGAGCTTTGTGTTCTGCGTCGCGTGTTTGGAGGATCTGATCCTCCAGAGTCTGGGCTTCAGTCCGACAAATCTCACCGTTAACGAATCAAGCTGATTTTTATTGTTCCGAAAGGCACCATCTGCAATGGCAATGGGTCCTGAATTCAAAGCCCACGTGCTGGACTGGAATCCTGGTCCACCCAGAAGGTCCCAGACCCTCCCTCAAAACCCAGAGTAGGATTAGTGGGGGGTAAAACAAGCTGCTTTGCTATGCTGTGCTATAATGTGGTAGTAAGCACCTGTACAGTGCACCCACAGGGCGGGGCATTTAATACAACTTTTTTATCGCATTCAAATGTTTACACAAACAAATACAGTCGATTCCGGTTAATGGGACCACATTGGAACGCGATGGTTTTGGTCCTAATAACCAGCTGGTCGGATTAATCGAACATGCCCTATGTTAGAAGACGGGACGTGCTATGTAACATATTAAATGTTTATTAAACCTTTATTGTACGATTT
>JAUZSV010386728.1:0-10157 GCA_034780495.1 Parotocinclus cesarpintoi | reverse complement strand
ATGTGAAGGAAGGGGGATGACTGATTGTGCTGTTCTTAAAATGCCTCTTCTTATTGGTTCAAACATCTGGTGATTGTAGACAAACATTTCAACATTTGTTTCATTAGACCACAGCACTTGAATCTATATTGACTGGTTTAGAGAAAAGTTTTCTTGAGTATGTCAGACTTTTGTGGTGAGAATGCAGGAAAGGTTTTCTTCTGATGACACTTTGATGCAGATCTCATTTATGCTAGTAAACATGCAAGTTTGACATTCCACTTTTTCCCATAAGGAATAATGTAAATAGAATGTATCAGTTCCAGACCTGCAGAAAATCCACATTGTACAACGCATGATATGCATTAATGGAGGTGTATCGTACAGTTGCTCCCTGATTTACTAAGGGGACACATTTTGACAAATCCATCATAAGTTAAATGTATCATAAATGTATCAGGAACAGAAGATTTTACAGAATGTCTGGTAGAACGGTCTATCATACCAGTGCCTATGATAACAAATGATAAGTAAGTTAATGTTTAAAACATTTACAATAACCTACACGAACACAACGCTTATTTAATAGTGAAGTGTTGAAAAATTTAATGTAATTTATTGAATAATGGATTGAAAGTGAAAAAAAGTGGATCTTGCTCCCGTAATTGCATTACTTATTGCATGTATACCGGTTATCCAATTATAATCAGTGTTTTTGGCACATGTGCACGAGTGTTCCCCCATGGCTGCCAGGTCCATGCATTTCTAAAGACTTTCCTTTATTTGGTGTCTTTTGTTTCACGTTGGTTGAGAATCAAGGTACCACTGTGTACACCAAATTCTAAAAGGTGGGATGGCATGGAAAATTTAAGTGTCCTAACATTTACTTTGACTTTTATTTAATTGCAGACTATAGAAACCAAAGATATTTCATGTTTTGGTTGCTTACCTTCATTTCATTTGCTAATAAACATCCATTCCTGCATTTCAGGTCTGCAACAAATCTAAATAATGATGTTATTTCAAGCAGGTGATGTCAAAAGGTGATTTATAATCATGATTTGGTACAAAAGCAACATCCAGGAAAGTCTCTGAGGAGTAAAGACGGCCAGAGGATTTCCAGTTAACAAATGCATGAGAAAATTATTCAAATGTTTAAAAACAAATGTTCCTCAAAGAAAGGTTGCAAGAGATTGCTCCCTCTACAGCACGTAATAACATTAAACCAGTCAAGGAATCAGGAGTAAATAAAGGCGAAAAATGTCAACTTAAGCTGAACACCCTTGATCTCTTGGACAGCACCGCATCAAGAATTCAATAATTCTTTACTGAATACTGAGTTACATTAACAAATACCACTTAAAATGTAAATGTGCAAATAAAAAAACGGCATCTTAGGCATGTCCAGAAGAGGCATCTACTTCTCTGGACACAGAGGCATCATTAATGTAAAAAAAGTGACGTGGCACAATATCACAACATATTTTCTTGGCAGGTTCATGCATTTGTCAACAAGACAATGTGAAACAAGCCAAATCAGAAAAGGACTGAAATAATCAAATCCCTTCCAGTCTTTCTCTAAGAAACATCAGGTTTTTTATTGGCAAACCAACGATCCTCTTGCCATCTTTGTTCCTTAAATACTTAGGTTTTCCTTGATACTGTTTTTAGTACCAAAAAATAATATAATCAGTTGTTGACATCACTTTCACATCATTACTTAGTATTATTTTATATCACTAGCCCAACAATGCTCCCATCCCATCTTTTTTAGATTTTGGGTTCATACTGTCTGCAATAAATTAAAGGTCAAGGTAAAAGTAATAAACACTTTGTATTTTTTATTTGCATTGTCTTTTTTGATTTGGGCTCGTATCTTTAGTCAGTGTGTATCTTTTGCTGCAAATTCTGATTTAATTGAACATTCAAGCTGTAAATATAACGGCTTGAAAGAGCAGTTCCACTAAACATGTGGTTTTTGTTCTCTGAACAGACCTCACTGACTCAGACACAGGTGTGAGGGTTCCATCACCACGGTCCACAACCCGGAAGAAGTTAAGCTGGTCTCCCTCTCTGTACAGCAGGAAAGTGACTTGTTTATTAGAGAAAGGCTTTTCCCACACCTCATCCTTCCTTGAATCTGAGCAGTCACAAATTTCCTTTACTGACTCATTAATCACTGAGAAAGGGCGAAAGAGAAAACATTACATTTAAAATCAGTTCAGTGACAAAATGTCTTCTGTAATAATGTCGCTTATTTAAAAATAAACTGTATCCACCAAAGTTTATGGTTCTCAGTTTCCTCATAGAGTTAAATAATTTATGTATGAATTATTTAGTCAGGCACCTCGTCTGGTGTTGATAGGTCCACCCCTCATGGCGAGGACTAGCTTAAGAGTGCAGCCTTCTGCAATGCTGAAACAACAGAAGATTGTTATGCAGACAGTTGGCAATGGCTAATTATTCTACTAAATGCCCAGGAAGTCTAATAAAACATTAACTCATTCAAAAGTCCCAAACAACAGTGAGGGCCAAAAGTATGAGATCAGCAATATAAATGCTTGTTTGGATCTTTGGATTCTGATTCCGATCACCGATCACACTGACTGGCTGTAAAAAAAAAATTATTTAGTTATAATAAGTGCTACTGGCTACGTGATCTGAAAAAAAAGGGATAATAAAATTATCTTAGACAAAAGCATTTGTTTACTGACTTTGTCCAAAAGAAAAAATACAAAATACTTGCAGGCACAACTGTTCTTTCGCCACTAAAAAACTGGATTTCTAACCCGATTAATTTAATTATTTTTCGGGATATTTGCTTAGCCTTCTGACCATAATGCTCATACGGGTGAGTGTTGGCAAGTGAGGGCTGTGCTAATTTCAGTCTGACTATTGCTGCCCCGGGTGTCTCCTTTTATTCTGCGCAGTGAGCCTCAAAAACTCACCATACTCTACTAAGTGTTCTTTAAATGACATGTTACATTATTTTAATGTGCTTCCTCCACAAGGTATTTTTTCGTTGCATGCGTTGCAGGATGCAAACTTTACATAGCTCTCACAGAAGTGTAAAAGATCCACACGGCAGACGTGTTTGTTTCTGATTTGCCGCTGTGTGCCTGCGCAAAGTAAAGGAAAAGGGGGCGGGGACACAACATAGCACAAAGGGCCTCTGCGAGCTGCAAGGTACAGGTGATCAGTTGTTTTGTGATCGGCACACGATTAGGTGTTGATCCGCATACGCCGATCACATGCTTTGTCACGGAAATTGGCTAATAATGATCGGTGGCCAATCACAACACTAGTGCTTACTGTAATGGACTGTATTACACAGTCACCTGACCACAGCACTATGGAGCATGAGCTCACTTCAACACAGAGCAAACCAAACACTTAATAATATCACAAGACACACTTTTGTATTTTCTGAAATCATGCTGAGATAACATTGATCATCAGATTTTGCACAAACCTAGAGTCGATTAGAGCTTGATTACATGCGGTCGTTACAGCAAAAAAAAAGGAATACTAATACATTATGAAATGTATCAAAAGATTCAACTTGTCACTCAAATTAAGATGATTATATGATTTGTAAATAAAAATGACATTGCATTAAATTACAGAAAAATGAGAAATAGAAGGATATTCACTAGTGGTCTCAGACTTTTGACCCCCACTGTTTATACAAATCCTCCTCTTCACCTTTAACCAATTGGAATTTCCCACACAAGACATTCAACTAATGTGGCTTAGTCAGCACAGAAACCTGCATTTGTACTAGAGGTGTTCTGATCATTATCGGCTGACAAACAAACGCATCTGCCGTGTGGAACTTTTTTTTTCCGGTATCGGTGATCGGCACTCATGGGTGATCGGTATCGGCAGAATAAAACATTATCGGAGGATCCCTAATTTGTACTAAACTGCTCCTGATCTAATCAAAGCATAACAGAATAGAAAATTATTACCTATAGTCGTGCAAACAGCACTCATCATCAAGTTCCACATTGTTCCAGATCAAATGTTGTTGAGCTACAGGGATTCCTTAAACAAAACACAAGTACAGTGTCTGTCTTAAACAAGAAAGGCAAAAAGTAAACATTTAACACTGAAGGTGTGGCCATGTGATTTGTATCCCTTTAATAGCCAGCAGTTTACAGTTTTCATAGTATGAAGCAAAGCTCAAAAGACATGCAATTACATACAACTAAATTCTAAAGGTTCCACTGGTTTTAAGTGTAAATCTATTTGCGAAATATTTGCCAATAAACCTTTACAGAATTAATAACTGTAGTGCTTTTCTCTCTCTTTATGACACCTTCCACTGGAATTTCTACAGAAAATCGTCTAAAGTAAAGCCAACATGGTTAACATTCCAACTCAGCTGTTGAGGCACACATTCAATACAGCAACGGCTCAGTGCTGCCCCCCGCTGTAGGGCACATGTCAATGTCACACACTGAATATTAAGCCGAGCTCCGAGCTTTTCAGACAAAGAAACAGGGGCAAGAGATTCTATGATCAGATCTTTGACCCAATGAAAGGCTGCCCAAACCCTGCACCGCACCCCCGATTCAAAGACCAAGTCACTAATGGTAAAGTCTATATCAAGTCCCCAGTCTACCAGATCAGGATTTAAGCCTTGTCCTTGGATGTTAATGCATTTATCAACAAGGTTACGAAAAACAAGCCAAAATCAGAAAATGGCAAGACCGAAATATGGAACGTTTGTAAAATTATAGAATGTCTACCTAAACCCAGACTCGTCCATCAGATTGCCAGATGGAGAAGCGCCATTCGTCACTCCAGAGAATGCCCTTCCACTGCTCTACAGTCCAGTGGCGGAGTGCTTTACACCACTGCATCCGACACGTTGCATTTGGTGATGGCTTGGATGCAGCTGCTTGACCATGGAAACCTATTCCATAAAGCTCTCTGTGCACTGCTCTTGAGCTAATCTGAAGGCCACTTGAAGTTTGAAGGTCTGTAGTGATTGAGTCTGCAGAACGTTTGCAACCTTCTCACTATGTGCTTTAGCATCCGCTGACCCCGCCTCGTGAGTTTCCACTTCCATTTTCTTATAATACATCTGACAGTTGACTGGAATATTTAAGAGCTAGGAAATTTCACAACTGGATTTGTTGCACAGGTGGCATCCTATTACAGTTCCATCACAGCTCCTGAGAACGACCCATTCCTTCACAAATGTTTGTAAAAACAGTCTGCATGCCTAGGTGCTTCATTTTATACACCTGTGGCCATGGTAGTGATTGGAACACCTGGTTCAGATAATTTGGATAAGTGAGCAAATACTATTGGCAATATAGTGTACAAGGTCACAACTGTGAATTGACAAAGAAATTATGTAGAAAGAAGGATTTAGATTGTCACAGGATCTGGTAGGTTAGTGATGGATTTCAGAGTTATATTAAATATGTTTTATAAACAGGAGGTTGTGCATAAACAAGGAAAGGAATTACTTTTAATACAAAATTGGGGGCAGGTGTAATATGAAGTGGTTCTCTTTACGTACTTTTGAAGACTTGTGTGGAAAATATGCTGTGCTAGTAAGTACAGCTTCTTTTGCTGTAGTATCGGCATTCTCGTTTCTCTCCAGCCCACAGTGACCACAGTGACATTGTATATTGCTGTTCTTTTAGTGACTATATTTGATGATGTTTGCTATAAAAAGGGTTGGTGTGCATTAAGTGTTTGCAGAGATCCTTTTGAGTCTATACAAATCCTTGTCAATTGCCGTTTTGTTTGCCTGTTTATTTCAGTGACATGAGAACTGTTTGGGCTTCTAAGGTAAATACTGAACTTTGTTCCAAGATGTTCTTCATCTTGGGTGTTCCCTGCAAACACAGCTACAGGTACTTTGTTTTTTGCTTTTGATCTCTCTGTATTGAAGGTTCTGGAATCGGTTCCTTACTTCATAGAACCCCTGTTGGTATGTATATGGGCAAGTCTTTGCTCTCCAATTTGAGTTAAGCCCATAACTTTGAGCTGTTGATGTCTGTATGTTCTGTGACTCTGAAATGTTACTTTTAGTTCTATTAAATGGCTTTGAATAATCTTATTATGGTTCAGATAATTTTGGGTTATATTTCTGTAGGGGTGTTGGTTTTGAGAGTTTAATACTGTTGTGAATTCAAGTTTGGCATTAGTTAAATACTTTCCACTGCATGCAGTAGGGGCAATTTAACAGTGATGGTTTGTTCAGGTTTCCATATATTGGCATTGGACTGGTTCTGAATGCTCCTGTTTCCAATCAAAGTCCTTGGTGGTGAATTGTATCCATCTGTTGTAGCACCACGAATAATGCTCCCATAGTTCAGTTGTGAACTGTTTACTGTGCTGTACATTATACGTTATGTTTTCGGTCTGTTCCCCATCTACTTTTTCCAGTGCTATTATGGTGTCTAGTGCTTTTGTCCCATTTTGCAATGCTTTTTTATGTTAAATGTAGGCTTCCCTGTGGCATTCCCATATCCTTGTTGCTACTTTAAGATAGATACCGGTCTTTCTTTAAGGAAAAGTAGGAATGATATTGCAACTCCAAATCAGACAATGCATATAAAAACAATGCGTTTCTTACATTTTCGGGTTCTAGTTTACTACTTCTATTGCTGAAGCCAGACTGATTATTGTTTTTCAGCTTTATTTCGTGCATTGACAGAATTCTTGCACTCCTTGTAAAACCATTGATTCCATCTCTATTTTAATTTTATAGTGGTTTTTATTATGTTTTTTTCAGCTATTGTGTTGTTTGTGAACTATTCATTTCTGTATTGGGACTCTATTTAGGTTTTCCTTGCACAGGGTCTGAAATTGGTCTCAGTATTGTTTTCAGTATGCTATTCTGTTTTTATTTTTGTTCCATATCAACATCAGTCATCACTATTTTTGTTTTTGTGTTGGTTCTATATTGCACAACACAGAACCGTATATTTTATCACTTATACACCCCATATATCAAAGTTCAAAAGGAAATGCACAGAGCCATGGAACATACAAAGCACCCCATTTGTTGTCAACCAGTAAAGGGCGCAGAAGACATATTTTAACCCAGGTCCCCACCGGAATACAGGTAGTTCCCAATTTATAATAGGGACAAGTTCAGAAAAATCCAGTTGAATATACAGAAAATTGAGGAGTTTAATAAATTATTCTCCTTACTACATTTCTAGGCACACATCATTCCCACTACAATACTCCCTACATCAGGCACTGTCAAGAAAATATTGCAGTATACAGCGCACCTTAAAGATGCTTAAAAAAAACTTGCATTAAACTACGGTTAAATCCTTCATATAAAGTCTGTTTTATAATAAAGTGTTAAATGTAGTCTATTGAATATTGTATTGAAAATGAAAAAAATTGTCATACTGCATACTGTTCACCTGGCAAAATTCTTATTTTTCGGATTCAAATCGTATAGTCAAAATCCCAAGTCTGGCCATTGTAAAACGGGAAGTACCTGTACACACTTGTAACTGTTCATGGTTAAAAATATTTGCTTTGATTATGTGTACAGTCAAACCTTGCTATCTGTAACTAATGTCATTATAATGCCATCTAAAGTAGTTTTTTTGTAGTCGTTAATTAAGTAACAGTTGTTTATTTTATATTGCGGCATTACATGTATTACATCAAAAAAACTCTGGTTGTGCTGTACTCCTGTACAATCTGCAGATATCAGAAGTCCCATCATTACTATAGTTATCCAAAACTTTTCAACTTAACCAATCTTACAACACATTATACAAGCGATTTTGATTTAATAAACTGAATAGCAAAGTTCAACTAAATTTACACACTGCTTCAATCGTGGCTATTTAACCAAACAATATAGTTTTTAACGCATCTTTCCATCTTTCTTGTGCCAGCACATCAAAAGTAATTTTCTAATGCTAAGTGCTTTGTTATTTGCATGCAAATAAAATCAAATTGTTGTTTTGATCAAGGTTTGTACACCTACATTTGTGAGTGTGCACCACTGATTAATGGGTGCACAGGAATGACTTGTATCAGCAGTGCTTTCAATGAAGAACACAGTGTCCTTATTAGAAATACGGCGGTTGAAAAATTATTTTTACATAATCAATTTATAGCGATTGCAAAGCCTCTTGGAGTTCAGGCAGTGAAATAAAAAGGTTTGCTGAACGAGTTCTAATTTTTATGATAAATGCCTTTGTTTAGCTTGTTGTTCGGTAACATGTCTGGTCATGCCCTTCACCCCCCTGCACACAGACTACTTCAGTGAAAAACAAATGCTATTCCAATCAAAATGTGTGTTTATACATAAATATCTCTAATAGATCAATTCATACCATGACCTCCAATATACCAACCAAAGATACCCAGCTCTGTTTAAGAAAGATGGTGTTATTCACATTTTAACCTGTGCTCTTCTGTAGAACAAACTAATTGGTGAGTGATCAGTATGGGCTTAGCAGCACTTAGTACAATGAACACTGTACACACCTGAAAGCAAATCAACACAGAGGACAGATGGAACAAAGCCTATGTTTGTAGCCGTGATTTGTGAGTTATTATCCTAAAAAAAGGCTAATAATAATAATCATAATAATAATGTAGAGGTGACATCCAAGTCTTTGAGCTATGGAACTAAATGCCATTTGCTGCCATTTATTTTTCTATTTTTAAGTTCTAGCCAACTTGTCCTAATAGCCTGCTAATGGCAATGCAATGCACTATTGTAAGTCTCCCTGGATATCTGCTTATAGCTGTATATGTACTGTGGCAAACTTGTCTTAATGATCTCCAGTAGATAAACCATGGTGGGCTTAATTGCAAGCATAAGCCACATACGGTACTGTGTCACATACAGCCTTATGCCACCATTAGATTTGTTGTTTTGCACTGGTATAAACATGACTTTTTCAACAACCAGACCCAACATTTCAGAACTTCAGCATAACTTTGAGCATAAAGAAAGTGTTTGGTGGTGGCTGCTCCCCTTCCAAAAATACCACTTGTGATCAAGCTTCCTCAGACTGTAGAAGAGTCAACTTGCATCCTGAAGAAGGTGCAAGATGCTACTACTGCTAACGTGTAAGGAGAGGTCACAATAACAGGTGCATAAAAAAAATCTGTCTTCTGTGGTTCTATTAATTTTTTTAATTAAAGATTGGCCAGTTTTAAGTGTGATCGGCCACGACCATTCATTTGCGCACTGCACGACAGCAACAGTTCCACAAGCGCAGCTAAATATGAAAAACACACTGCTTTCACTAACACTCATTAAATATTCAAGTCTACTTTAAACACAGTTCCAGATTTAAACTGTGTTTGTATATAAGACAGACCGGCACTGGCACACGCTGATGACAAGGACATAATAGATTTCAGTTGTGCTTCAGCACTTCTCTTTAGTATGGTAAGGTAGCAGTAATGTGGTGTTATTTGGGATACAGTCTATTTACAGTGTTTTAGTTATTCACAGTAAGTATGCACTGTTTGTAGTATGCATGACAAAAGTAAGCAACGGAGGAACAACTACGAAAACACTCAAAACAATAATAAGACATTTAAAACACCATCACATTGCATCTGCTATCTTTTTTAATAGTAGGCGTTTCAATTAAAAGAAAAACTGAACAAAAAATGTATCCTGTCATTTATGATTCTTGGACAGCAAGAAATTGGAATCGGTTAGTCACGTTTAAAAAATTGGAAATCGGATTTTGCCATGAAAATTACAATCTCTAAAAACGAAATATATGTGGTAATAAACAAATCTAATGGTGGCATTGTGGCATAAGACTTTTTTACAGGATGTGACCATTTATCGTGTTAAAATTTTAGGAATTTCAAAGTGTGAATAAAGTCCAAACATTACATTAAATTTTTTTTTTAAAACAAGTAGTTTAAAATAGTAGTACACTGGAGGTACTTATAAAGGTAATCATTTCACCAATTAGCTTTCACCTCATTTTCCAGATATGAATCTGTAACATACTTATAATAAATCTAATAAAACATTAACTGATAGCCCTTTGCAAACTAACCTGTCCTTCTAGATGGCAACCACTGATCATCAATCGATGGTGAATGAGTCATTTGTGTATCTGTGTAGCATTTCCAATATCTCTTCATATTAGATAAACCATAAGGTTTTGGCCAAATATTCTAATGAAGAGGGAACCCCT
>JAUZSV010386625.1:0-11198 GCA_034780495.1 Parotocinclus cesarpintoi | reverse complement strand
TGTATAGGTACTCAGCATGCGAAGCATAATACTGTAAAAAACAAGTTCTTACTAAATTCCAGTTAACGTTTGAAGAAATTATAAAGTGTGATCTGACGCGCTTTTGGTGTGGCTAAGTGGCGACTTCTGGCTTTTTTTTCATAAATGGAAATGTTAGGCAAAGACTTGTATGTGGCAGTAGAGGGCTGGGGAGAAACTCTGGAGTTTTCGGGTAATGATGCCAGAGACGAAGAGTTTCTTTATGGATATTACATACTGTACACGTTATTTGGTCCAAATAAGCGAATATACTCGACTGTATATACTGCTCACAAATATTACAAATATCAAAATGTAAGATCCCCTAAATGAAAGATCCTGTAATTTTTGTGAGCAGTGTAGTTATAGGTGAGAATATAATCAGGGTGGCAAACAAAGAAGTATTACATACAATAGGACAGGTACAAACACTTTAACCCATATACCATCTTGTATTAGTTGTTAATAGTACAGTAGGATCAATGTCACACTTAACAACAAGGCCTCTGGTATCAGCGTGTGGAATAAGGAGAGGCTGAGTGTAATATTTCAAACTCTCTGAAATATTACTTTCTCATGAATAGAGAAAAGCAAAATAGAAAATCAGTATGTGATGGTCATTGCATACATTTTATGAATCTATATATGGGAGACACTGCTGTATATTGACTATATGCCAGTGGCAGAACATAGTGTCTTTTTCATCTTTGCTGAGTACAGACATAATATAGTGTTAAAAAAATGTCAGGATCACATAACTTACTTTCAGAGAATGTATCATTGGCTGTTAAGGGACACATACCTGTATGTTTGCGGCCCCATCCTGACTCAACTGAAGCCCAATATGAGAGAGCAATAAAATTATACAGAATTAAAAGCTATATTACAAAATACAACTGTGGTTAACATACTCCCACATTAATGCAACTATTACCATTGGTTATTGATTTAAAGCATACTGTGTATGTATATAAATTGTAAATTGTAAAATGTCTATAAATTTTAAATAGGCAATATGTGTTAAACATTGGCTGTTGTTTTACTTTAGAAATTGTGAATTCACAGATGAAGTGCAGATTATTCAAGGATATCCAAATTTTTAAAATACTCAAAAATAGTAACATTCAAATAATCACACAACACAAACATCTTAGCATTCACTATTGCAGTACCAAGAACCAAAATATCTAAAGCTTCATCATGCGTCTTGTACTCTTTTCTGTTGTTTAAAACATCAAAAATGTCCTAACTGATTAATCACTGGTTAATAGTTTTAGGTGCAAAATAAAAGCCAGTTTGTTTTTCTGGACAATTCGACAGTCCTGGGGCATCTGCATATACACTTGCTCATATGGCACACTTTACAGAAGCCAGTCAGACACTTTAGAAAAGCCACTTATCCTAAAGCATGTGGTGGTGGACACCCACTGAGATATGGGAAAAGCATGAAAACTTTGGTCATGTTTAGGATAGATTAATTTCTTAATCAGATCAAAATCTTAGAAAGCAAGTGCCTAAGAATGAGAGAAATTGTGTAGTGATATAATTTTTAAGAGTAAGGATGATGTGAAAAGCTGCAGCAATTAAAGTCAGCCATATAATGAAGATATGGGGAAGAGTATAGAAAAAGTGATGATCTGTGCCAAGAAAGTGCACTATAGATGTTTACTTTGGGATTGCCAATAGAGAAATATAGCCCAGAAGGACTTATACTATTTGTGGATCTATAGAAAGCTTATAACAAGGTGCTAAGAGAGGAGTTGTGGTATTGTATATAGAAAAGAGGAGCAAAGACTTATGTGAGGGTATTGCAGGATTTGTAGGAGGACAGCATGACAGTGGTGAGATGTGGAAGATAAGCAGGAATTACAAACAGGTTCAAGGTGTAGGATTGTATCAACCCTGAACACTTTCATGTTTGTAATGTTGATAAGGTTGACAGATTATACACACATAGACTATTATATTATGCAAGATGCATTGTGAAAGTATGGATAGCTGCTAGAATGAAAGAGAAGGTTTACAAGATGGTAGTGAGATCAGCTCTGTTGTAATCCTTACAGGTGGTGGTGCTGGC
Organism: Parotocinclus cesarpintoi; assembly: GCA_034780495.1. Lineage (NCBI taxonomy): Eukaryota > Metazoa > Chordata > Actinopteri > Siluriformes > Loricariidae > Parotocinclus > Parotocinclus cesarpintoi. The sequence continues at coordinate 9,103 of JAUZSV010386625.1, read as the reverse complement.
AAAAAAGATAGGTGGTTAAGTGGCAGAGTTAAAAATGCTGTGGTTTTATTTTGGGAGTGGCAGGGATGGGCATAAATAATGTAATGACTATATAAGAGTTACAGCACAAATACAACATTTTGGAGATACAGTGAGAGAGGAGATTTGAGATGGTTTAGTGAATGGCAAACGAGGGTGTATGCATGTGGTGTATATTGTGATAGAATGCTGAGGCAGGAGGTTCATGGGTGTGATTGAAACATGCAGGTGGCCAGTGTGACAGGGGAAAATGCAGAGGACAGAGTGAGTAAGAGATGAGTGATCTGCTGTGGTGACCCGTAATAGAAGCAGTCAAAGGACACTAAAGTTTTAGGATTGTTTTAATTTAACCTACACTTACAATCATATACAAATGTTGAAATAGTGGTGAAAACTGATGTTCTATCAGATTTGATATATAACCAAGTAATTTGGTGAGTCAGATCTTCACACTTTACAGCATATTCTCTAGATTGCATATTGTTTTTATTTCATGCAAATTTGGCATTTTACTTTAGCTTTTTGAACACTGGGGTCGGTTGATTTTTTTTCTCTGCTACATGAGAGGTAGAGTGGAACAATTCTGTTCATTCATTCATCCGTTTTCTGGGGGGGAGGGACTGAGGAATATTCGGCAGCACAGACAGGAAACAATTGTGGACAGGTTGCCAGTCTATCACATGACATACACACACATATTCACTCACACAGAGACACAGCATAGATACCAGTTAACCTAATAGTTTTTTGGAATGTGAAAGGAAACCAAAGTACTAAAATCTTACACTGTATACGTCAGCTCTATGTAGACTAACATCCAATTTAAAATAGATTTAAAAAAATTCTGATTAAATTTCAAAATGTTTGCTGTAAATTCTGTAAGTTCCTGTTGTAAATACATGTTCAGCCCCCTTAGAGTTAGAATTAAAACTTGCTCAGGTACAACCAATTACCCTCCAAGTACAATACCTATCTTATTGGCCTCCACCTGACATTAAGTGTATTGGCATCAAGTTCTTCCAAACAAAACCCATATGATACTTAAAAAATCACTTACTAGTAGTGCATGATAATGCAACAAATTTACCATGGCTGGAAATGACATTTCATAAGAGATCTGGGATAAAGATGTGGAAAGGCACAAGTTATGAGAATTATTTAGCTATTCCTTGCAGTACAGGATTCAGAGCCTTATTAAGAAAGGGAAAAGTGCATGGCACAATCAAAGCCTTCCAAACTGGATGACTAAGCCAGAAGGACATTACCCAGGAAGGCTATCAAATGCCATTGGCAACTTTTAATGACTTAACAAATGTTTTTTTCACTAGATTGATCAATATGTGATTGGTACAGCAATCACAAAAGCTTAGTACATAGAAGATCTGTGTCAGAATAGCAAGTAAAAAATCTATTTTGAAAAAGTGTGAATCATTTGCACTTTTTATGCCATGTAGTTAAAGGTTTTATGGTCGGAAATAATTAGTAAAAGAAGTAATAGTACAACACCACAACCAAACACTTACAACACCTACTGAGAAGCATAGTGGTGGCAGCATCATGTTACTGGAATCTTTTTCTTCAGCAGAATATGGGCAATTGATCAGAACTTAAGAGAAAATGTAAGCTGGATAAAACATACAACCAAATTAACAAGATCAGTGTTATAACAACAAAATTTTAGGAATTGTATTTAGTTTTTAGACTACATTTATCTTACTAGATGGTTTTCTAGAAACTGGTTTACATGTTTTAAATCTGTATGCTATATCATGCATGGTAACACAATAGAATAAAGAGAATGTAAATTCCACACATTTGAAAACAGGTTTAGTGCTGGAGATAAGTGTATGTCTTTTTCTCTAGAAGCCTATCCATAGATAATAGATCCTGCAGACCTTCATAAGTATTCGTCAGTAAACAATACCAGAAAGTGCCATACGAGGGCACTAATGAAATTAAGATCAAACTGCCTTTTTGGTGTTGGTGTGTATGCAAGTGTGTTAAAAATATGGTGCTATAGTAGATATTAATTGTGTATGTTACCTAAAATTGTTAACATAAAGTATTACATATTAGCGGTAGAAAAACAATAATCAGATGTTGTTTGTCTAAAATCAATTACGTGAAAACTTTCCTATAAGAAAACTGAACCAAAAGTATAATTTAAAAAAAATCTTGTTAACTGGCTAAATTAAACACTCAATGCAATAGATTATTGTATTGCACTTGTATAATACTCTGAATAGAATATCATTATTTAAAACAATTTGATATATTAAAAAACAAATTTAACTTTAACTTTTTAATTTAACTTTAATTTATAGACAGAACCAAAGGATGAAATATGTTAAAAATTAATAAGGCTAAATATGTTACACAGTGCAGGGTATTTGGCTCCAGTAAAGAACCAAATACCAGATTAGGAATGATGTAGTCATGTCAGACAGAGACTTGCAGAATTACACACGTACATTGCATGCAGGCTCTTAGCAATAATACCTTAAAAAATAAATGTGATCGTAAGCAACTGTATATGGAACAAAGAATCACAAATTAAATGACTCCTTTTGTGTTATCCTGTTTACATTTCAATGTTAAATAATACTGTTGAAAAGGAGTGTGAAGGTTGACTTGACAAACCTCATGCACAAATTTATTTTCTGTGATAGGTGATGCAAAATGTAATATCATTAAGGTGATGAGCATGCTTTGACTTGTAATTGCTGGCCAACCCTGTCTTTGACGTAAAGGGTGAGTTGCCTCTTGTTTATTTGTCTAGTAGACTGGCACTGAACACTGTGAGATGATGAAGGATTACACTGGGTTAATCTTCTTCCCTGCCATCTGCCTGCACGGTACAAATTAAACCTGAAAGCAGAGCCAGAGCCACAAATATCGTCTGAGATAAATTGGCAAGTGTGTCTTTTTATTTGCATAGTATGTCTAGGAGGGGAAAAAACACTAACAAATACACAGGCATATAAGATACCTACATACAGGAAATTGCTTTTAATTTAGTTACATTATTAATCATTATTACTTTTATTTTATGCTACTTTTATCTTAGTAATACTCACCTTTATTGTATTTATACAAATCCTCTGCATTCCACACTGTTTTTCCATAAAATGCTGTATACATTTTAATTTTTGAGATATTAATCAAACTTTCTCATCCTATTATGATAAAACTGCTTTCATTTGCTTTAAATCATGATTGATACATTACTTGTGTACATTGTTTTAAAACATTTAAGCTTTATTAAACTTGTATGATTGTATAACAGACATACAAACATTATAAACCATGCTGAAAAGATGTTGATTCCAATAAAAACACAGTTTGTTGAAAAGTAATTCATGATTTATATATTATACTTCACAGCCTATTGAAATGCTAAAATATTTCAGCTTCACACTGTGTACAGTTTTAGACTATAATCTGAGTACCCCTGGCCAAATTACACATTTTGCTTATTTATTTTGAAAATAACACATACTATATACATGCTGATGTATAAGATACCATAATTTTGTTCCCTGTTCCCAGAAGAACAAACTTATTTTTTTTTATATAAAATCAACTAAACATAATAGTTGAACTGGTCTGTCCACATTTTTTTCACTTTTATCACTATATTTCTATTTGATTTATGTAAACACATTACAAAAGATTGCTGCTATTGATGAAGGAAAGGTTGCAAGAATATGGTAGAAATATACTGACAATATCTTTTTCAAATGGTTTTGTTTATTTATTTCATGTCATTTCCTTATATATTTTCCGTTATATATGTGTGTAAAAGATTAGTTATATAACATATGTAAAAACTCACTACTTGTAAATTGGAATAACCAGCAAATAGAAAGGCTAAATGCATTTATTTTTTACACTCCTATGAACTAGAAACGTAACTAGAATGCACACTAGAAAAAATTATTTTATTTATTTATGTATTTATTTATTTATTTTCATTTATTAAACAGTGAGTATATTCACAATACCATGTTTTTGTTGTTTCAAAAATTGTCATGTTATAAAATCACAGAACACTTTTAGCTTTTTGCTGAAATTAACTTGGGTAACTTTGTTAACTTGGGTTAACTGTGGTAGCCCAGCAGTAAAATTACTGGACTGTGGACCAGAAGGTCCCAGGTTAAATGTCACCTCTACCAAGCTGCCACTGTTTGGTTTTCGAAATAAACCATTAACCCACACTTCTAGTCATCTAGTAATTCTAGATAAGGGCATTTTCTAAGTGACATACAAATAAGTATAAACATACAAAATGCACATAAACTTGGAAAACTGGTACAAATGTAACAAGAAATATGACATTTAATTATATAATTTCCTAAACTATAAAATTAGAAACTAAAGATTCGGGAAAGCCACACAATGTTTATTTATGTCTACTAATCCCAGGTAGGTTGGCCCATGTGTTATTTCTGTTTGTCACAGTTATAGAACAGGCTACCTATTTATGCTTCTTTAGTCTTCTGAAATTAGATTGAATTTAAAAAGAGATACTTACACAACTGACAGATCTTAGGGTATATACAATACTCTTGCAGTTTTACATTTAATAGTAGTTGTCACTTAGAATGTTTAAATTATTCAGCCAGTGTTGCAGTTCACATTGCTGACAAAAATATCAGTAAATAATCCAAAATAAATTGTTGTTTTATAATGTGGTTTTAGTGTACATATCATATATGCATTGATATATTATGCTGTTGGTTATAGTGTAGAGAAGCATCCCAGTAACCCTTATTGTAAGTGTCTGTTTGGTGAAGGTAGAAAAGCAGTTTTAAAATGGTCCCAACCTAAGACGCATCATAGGATTAGCTTTAGGTCTCTTCAGTCTGTGAATCAGCTTAAATTGACACTCACTACCTCCATACTCTACTTCTTTTATTCTACTTTTCTGGTTTTAGAATGAATATTGAGAAATGTATTCTCCCTTCACCAATTTTATTGATAACACATTTCTGCTTTGGTGAGTATTTAAAATTTGTCTTGACGGTAAAATAGAACTTAACCACACAATCTTTTGTTTGAGTGACTTCTTGATATGGTATTCAGTACTCTACTGTATTTGCTTCCTCTATTTCTTTCTCTGTGCATCTAACCATACAGTAACAAGTAAGTATCTGTGATATATGAGACAGTAATATTTGTTTGAGAAGTGAAACTGCAAGATATGATAATGATATATTTTCTTGGTACAGATTTAATGCATTCAGCATCAGTTTTGGTATAAAAGTTATGTCACCTTAGCTCCATTTTGAATGTATTGTAAATGTACTGCTGGCAGTGCATTAAGGTTTAACTTGTTAACTCTCTAGGAAATAACTATTAAAATATGACAATTACAAATTAGCTGCACCTTAAGACATGAATAATCACATACTTTTATTTTATGTTAATAGCACAAAGTAATTATGCACCATATTTCTATGACAATGGGCCACATAGTAACAATGGAAATCTGGCAATGTTCAGTCTTTCTGAGGATACACCAAAAGGTAAGAAATGTGATATGAATCCCTGTTATGTTAAATGATACTTTTATCAGGTGCATTTGTGTTGGGTAAAAAGCACCATGGAATGAACAAGCATATGCTATATAGAAGCTTTTCCTCCTCCACACAGAAGTACTTGATGTATGAATTAATGATTCTTGATTGTTCAACAAATTATAAGGCAGTAAAATTTAGGCTTTGTATTGACACAGAAAGTAAAACTGACCAGTTCTGTTTCTCATACCACAGGAACACAGATATATGTTTTAAATGGGACTGATCCAGAAGGCCAACCAGTAATATATGGGATTGCTTTTGGTCCAGGATATAAGGAATACTTTAGTGTTGATGCCATATCTGGAATAGTAACTCTGATAGAGGAACTTGACAGAGAGGTAAACCTCTACAACGGACTTGCATACTAATACATTATACATGTGGAATTTCAGTAGATCTATTTGCATCTGAGCAAGAGAGAATTGTACAATTGTCTGATCCTATTAAACAGCCTGTATTTTTACTTAATAGGTTTAATACTATTATAATATACTTTGTAGATTTAATTTACAAATCACATTTAACATGATTATATTCCATTTATATTACAAAGCTAATCTGCTAGTGAAGGCAGCATGGTGGCTAATTTTGTAGCCTCCCAGAGATCCCTGGCTCAGTCCATCTGTGTGGAGTTTGCATGTTCTCCCCATGTGAAAAAGGTTTTCTCTGGGTATTTTCATTTCCTCCCACTTTCCAAAGGCATGTGTAAGTTAATTTCATTCATTCGTTCACGTTATTATTTGCGTAATCCTTTACATGGTACAAGAGAGCCAGTGGCCTGGTAGCATAGGTCACAGGGCAAGAACAACCCTAGCAAGGGTGCCAATCAATTGTAAGGAACACACATACCCATATTGGGGACACTGAAGCGTAATCAATTAACCTAAAATGTATGTGTTTAGACTGAGATAGCATGGTGGTGCAGTTGTTAGTGCTGCAGCACAACTCTGAGAACCTACGACCTTCTCACTATGAGGTGGCAGTGTTACCCACCTATCCACATGCTGAACCCCTCTTCAACTGGCATCTCTAAAGTGTACAAGTGTGTGTGTGCCTTACCCTATGGTCCTAATAAGGCCCGGAAAGTAGGTGTAGAAATGAAAGAATTAATATAATTTATATATAAGTTATATGTATACAATATTTCACAGTGGTTAAACCTCTTATATTAAGCTTTTGTCCAGATCAGTTATACAAACCTTCTTAAATCTTATCAACTACTTCATTAGGAGACCATGCTAGTACTGGGTAGGACCCTCTTAGCTCTTGGAACAGCATGAGTTCTTCATGTCATGGAGTCAAATAGGTGCCAAATACATACATGAAGGATAATAGTTAATGGTAACAAGCTAAACATCACTTAAATGTGTCAGATTTGCCAATTGCGTATTCATGCTGAAGATTTGCTGTTCTACTACATCCTTGAGGTACTATTTTGTATTCAGATCTACTGACTTGTTAAGCCACTGAATACACTGAACTCACTTCGGCATTCAAGGGAGACTTATCAGACCAAGGGACAAATTACCTTTATCCGTTCTCTCTAATTAACATGTACTGCAGGTGTTTCTGTCAACAGACCTTTTGCTTACAACAACAATCATGTCAAAATGACTAAAATCATGTTTTCTCCTTTCTGATGCTGGCTACAAACAGTAACTAAAGCTCAGGATCATATCACATTATGCACTTCACTGTTACCCAGAGGATTTAAGAATAAGGGGCTAGGCTTTGACTGAGGAGAGGGAGTTACTCTTCCATTTGCATTTTGTTTACATAGAAAAGTAGTGTCTTAAGTGCACTTAAGGTAATGCAGTGATTAATAACTCATATAAATTTTCACATTTATTATCTTTTTGTAAAAAAATACATATTGTGATAAAAAAATACTGAAAATGAAGAAAATTTACTATTTAAAAACTCTGTTGTTTACATTTCAGAGTTGTTACTTGCTAATATGCTAGTATCTAGCAGTGACATTCTAATCAAAGGTTTGCAGAACTGAACTTGCAACAACTGAACTGGATGAAATAGTACACTGGTATTTTCACTGAGGTGTAAATAGAAGCTATGAAATGCTCTATACTTTGCAGGTGCATGATGAGATTGAGGTCCTGGTCAGTATTTCAGATGAATTTAATGACGTGAGTACACTGAAACCTGTATACAAACAATTTTTACATTTGTCTTTTGTAAGACATTATTTATTACAGTTATTTATGTCTAAAGGTAGTAGAAAAGGTGAGGGTGTTTGTGATGGATGCCAATGATGAGCGACCACAGTTTCAAAACCTTCCTTCTATTTTGGATGTTCCAGAGGTAAACTACTATGTGTCTCTTCTGTGTTTTAAAACACCAATTCACAACAAAATGACAGATTTTATATATTGACAGTAAATATAACCTACTGTGCAAAAATGTTACGGCATTAAATTTTACAGCAATTGTGTTTATTATACCAAACCTTCTGCATTAGTGTATGAGTGAAAAAAAACATATTTTAGGTTTACAGACATTTCTTCTTCTAATATTAACTTGACAAACAGAATCAACCTAAACAGCATCAATGTTTATTGTGACCGCCCTTTTACATCATTTTAAAGCATTAAGTATCAGTGTTAGGTATTTTAGGGTATTCAACTGGTATTTGAAGGTATTGAGCTTGCATGTATTGCTAATCCTCTTGGAGAAACATGAGCCAGTTCTCATTTGCTTCTGTGTCTTCATATAAGAGCTTCATATAACACTGATTCACTGATGTTTAGATCAGAGCTCTTAATATTATTTGATTTGCTTAAAGTTGTTCTTTATGCTTTTGGCCATGTGCTTGAGATCATTTACATACTGGATAATACATTCAGGACCAAACAGATGCCACTATGATATATGGAACTGTATAATGCAAAAAATTTATTTGTCTTCTCCATGGGGTTCCACACCCAGCTTTATTATCTCTCATAGATTATTCTGTTTTAGTTAATAAGTTTAGATCAGTTTTTATATAATGGCATCGTTCAGTATCACATGGTTGTTAGGTTTGTTTAATCATGCACTGATATATATTTTTTTTCTATATGAAAAATATTCTCTGTTACATGAATCAGTTTCTTTTTCTCTACATACTTTGCTAGTCCCCTTTACTCTGTTCTGTATGGTTACAATCCCCACAGCACCAGCATAGATCAGGTAATATTTGTGAGTTACATCAATCTTAGTACTGCAGTGACACTGATTTTGAGGTTGTGTGCTAAGCAGTGTTTTGTTCTCAGTATTGGATCAGATTTTTTAAACACTGTGTTCACTCACTGTGCACTCTATTAGACTCTATTAGCAATATTGCTCCACCTTGTATATGTAAAGTCAGAGCTCATCTGTTGTCACACAATTTGTGTTAGTCATCCTCTAATACTTCCTCAGTGCTCACAGAACGCTGTCTACAGGATTTTGGTGGCTGGATATTTATGGTTGGCTAACTATTTTCAGTCTAACAGTCATGCTGAGGT